>JAMKQA010090349.1:0-10193 GCA_024699735.1 Posidonia australis
TTTCCTCCTTGAAGGCTCAAGATAATATTTCCTTGTTGCTTTGGATGGGCTGAGAATGCTCTAGAATGTAAGGGTATCTCCAGGAAACGAGAGAGGGTTGTTGGTAGTAAGTGAATGGCTTAACCAAAGAGTGATGAGTTGCCAAGTCTCCTTTCAATGGTTGCCAATGGAGGTCCTTTTATAGAGTTCCACAAGGGTAACTCCCACGGGAAGTAGACAGCCTCGCAAATGAAGAGCCTGGCATGGATTCGCATGGAATATCCACTGGCGAGGGTTACAAGCATGGAAGATGGAAAACCAGCAGTCAGCACTCTCAAAAGTGGTTGTGCGCCAGCTTGGTGCGCTAGGATGGTGCTCTGGTTAGGTGCGCCACCTTGGTGCTCCAGCTAGGTGCGCCACTTTAGTGCTCCTGCTTGGTGCTCCAGTCAGGTGCTCCACATTGGTGCTCTCCACTAGCTACCTGAATTGCTAATTGAGTCACAAGCATGCTATGGGCTTGTGGTCGGTTTATGCAATGATCTCTGGCTAGTTAAAAGGTTGAGTAGGATTCAAAAGTGGTTGAGCTTCCCGTATCCAAAGCAACATCTGGAGAGTTTACCTATGAGCCACATCAAAATTGGGGTGTCTACAATGGTGAATGCGGGTTCTCTATTCACTGGGTCGGGGGTAATATGCTGTCCAGTGGCTTCCTTGTGCTTTGTAATCTTCCATTCAAAACAAACTGAAAACAAATCCAGATTAGATTGGGTGTAATAAATAATTTTAGAAAAATATCAAATAATATGAATGACTAAAAATGATACTAACTAGGGGAGGGAGGTTGTCCCCACATGCATATGCCATGGGCTATTCTCTAACATGTAATGATTATGTAAAAAAAATGAATTGAAATAATATTCCCTTCATCCACGTGCTCGTGGCGTGAAGTGGAGAATGTAGAGACACAGACAAAGCTCTAGAGATGCACTTTGGCATTGGAGGGGCTAAGACACACACGCACACACACACTCTCTCTCAGATCTCTCACTCTTTTAGGGTTTCTGATTGGCTCATAGGGCTCTTAGGGTATTTAACGTGTCTTTAGGGTTTTGAAGTGCCTCCTCTCAAACTCTTGATCTATGGGTCTATTTATAGTGTTTTGGGGGCTAGATCTCATCAAAGACGAGTGGAAGATGCAAGGGCTAGGATTAAAATTACTTAAGATGGGAAAAAATATCATTTTAGTTGTCGTCGCACTTGAGACAAGCGACAAAATCATTGTGTCGCAGCCAATATAGGCAGTGAGGTTGTAGATTCCTATTTCGCTTGATGTGGTTGTAGATATTCCATTTTTTCATTTACCAGAATTCATTTAAGGTAGGAACCTTGATGTGTCCTAGATCACATGGCTAAGGATTTATAACATATTTTCCTTGATTTCTTTAAAAATGTTCTCGATTTTTCTTGATTCAAAATTGTTAGATGTGGTAGAACTAACATACTTGAACTAGTGGTAGGTTTAAGCCCTTGAATATTTTCAGTGTAAGTCATTAACCGTGGCAGAAATAACACTCTCGCCTAACTCAAGTTGATGGCAGATTGAGTAATTTGATCTTAAATAAAATGTTTTTATGATTTTATAGAATTTCTAAAGTATATGCGGACTTTTAATGTATCTCTATGGAATAAGATAAAAGACAAGGATGTTCCCAGTGTTCACTTAAAAAGGCAACATATCTTGTCGTCGCTAAGATAGGTGACGGGATGTCTTAGCGCCATGTCTACAGGCGATGAGCATCTTGGATATCTCTCTCCATGTAATTTGCCATCTTGGGCTTTAATATGATATATGAGATATTTATAAATGTTATCATGATTTTTCTCGTAATTATTATAATTTCTATGATTTTCTAACACTTAAATATGTATGCATATCATATAAATCATTATAAATGTCAAATAATTCTAGAAAATTATTAAAATTTGGATGACATGATAATTAAGATTACTTGTTTTTATTTTACGAAAAACGAGATTTTTATGATAAGTTATAACATTTTAATGCTATCACCATATTTAATTTAATATAATACTAAAAAATAAAGATAATATTCAAAATATCTGGATGATTGCCAATCTACTTTAAATCTAATATATCTTCGATTTTAACTGATATTCTAATAATTTTAGAGATTTCAAATTTTCTAATTTGATTTACTTAACATTTTGATTTTAAATTGAATTTGAAATTTATTTAAAATCTTTCTATTACATAGACAATTTTAAATCATTGGTTTGGTAGTTATTTGCTAATCGATTTGTAAGAGGATATTTTGAGATTTTAATTTTCAAATTTTTACCTTTTTAGTTGCTTGGCGCCAGTAGACTTGGCAACTTTAAGGTGCTGATTCACCACGTTCAACAAAATTGGAATCTATAGTCTCATCATCTATACGGGCAACGACGCAATGATTTTGTCGCCAGCCATATCGGTGATGAGATCTAAAAAGATATTGTTACCTTTAAGGTGCTGATTCATCGTGTCCGACAAAATTTGAATCTATAGTCTCGTCGTCTATATGGGCGACAACACAATAATTCTGTCACCAACCGTATCAGTGACGCAATGACTCTGGTGTGGCAAATATTGTTACCTTTAAGGTGCTGATTTACCGCGTTCGAGAAAATTGGAATCTACAGTCTCATCGTCTATACGGGCGGCAATGTAATGATTCTGTTGCCAGCTGTATTAGTGATGAGATCAAAAAAAGATATCTTTTACATTTTAAATGTTTTTAATCCTAACTCTTGATCTTCCACACGTTCTTGACGAAATCTAGTGTCCCTAAACTCTTTAAATAAATCCCTCAGGTTAAGAGTTTAAAGGTAGATAATTTAGAAATCCTAGAAATCAGTCAAAAAACCCTAGAGAGAGTTCCTATGAGAGAAACTCTGAGTGATTCCTGAACTTTGGCCCTACTCTGTCAAAATTTCAACATAGAGACATAGATCCTAGACATCCAATCTTCCAAGAGACAAAAGTGCCTCCGAAGCCTCGTCCATGCCTCTGTTTCCTCTACTCCAAGTCAAAGCACACGAGGGTGAAAGGGAGTATTTGTTTCAATATTCATTTATTTTACATAATCATTGCATTCATAAAATAGACCCATGGCATATGCATGCGGGGACAACCCTCTCGTTAGTATTAGTTTTAGTTGTTCATATTATTTTGTTGCTTTTTTGACTTTGTTTACTACTACTAGGCTAATCTAAATTTTCTTGTGGATTTGTTTTGAAGGGAAGAAAAATATATAGTACGATGACATCATTGGGTAGCATCCTATTATTGACCCAATAAACTGAAGACCTACATCACAACCACAACTGCAAAAACTCCCATAAGGTGCCTTGTCAACCGGCAAAGATGAATCGACAAGTGGTGAACTGGTGATTACAAAAAGGTGTTAACGTCAGTAGAAACACTGACATCTTCATCAACCCATCCATTCCACGTCCAAAGAGGTGAATCAATACTTAAAGGGCAACGATATTTTTCATGTTAGCTAGTCACCACTTGCATAGGCACCAAGCAACTAAAAATGTAAAATTTTCAAAAATTAAAATCCAAAAATATTCTCATATGAATCTATTAGCAAATAACGACCAAATCAATCCTTATATCATTTTCGTAATGAAAAGAATTTTTTAATAAATTCCAAATTCAACTTAAACATAATATGTTAAGTAAATCAAATTTGAAAATTTAAATCTCCCACAATTATGAGAATATAAGTTAAAATAAAGGATATATCTAATTTAATATAGATTGATAATTATCTAGATATTTTGGATTTTATCTTTATTTTTAAGCATTATCTTGAATTAATATAGTTATAACATCTAAAAATGTGATAATTTATCATAAAATCTAGTTTTTAATGAAAATAAAGATAAATAGTCTTGATTTAATGTCATCCATATTTCTAGAATTTTCCTGAATGATAAAGTATTTATAAAGATTTATATGATACAATTATAGAAATTATAATAATTATGGGACAAATCGTGATAATATTTTATAAATATCCTATATATTATATTAAAGCTTAGAATGACAAAATGTAGAGAGAGACATCTAGGATACTCGTCGCCTACATGACTGACGCAAAGTGTAATCTAGTCGTTAGAAACTAAGGTGACGAACCTCGTAGTCTTCTAAACTAGCGACTAGACCTGTCGCCTGCCATACTAGTAACATCCTGATCTTTTACAGTTTACCCCTTGTTTTTTTATCTTGATTCACAGAGATACAATTAAAACCCGAAAAACTTCAGAAATTCATAAAATCCTAATAACATCATCTTTAAGATCAAAATACTGAGATCTGTCACCAATTTGAATAAAGTGGGAGTACCAATTCTGCCACAGCTGACGACTCGCATTGAAAAGCGTTCAAGGGACTCGAACTTGTTATTAGTTCGAGTGCGTTAACTTTGCCACAACTACGATCTTGAATCAAGTAAAATCAAGAGTATTTTTACATATCATGAAAAAATCTAGAAAATAAGTTATAGATTCTTAGCCATGAAATCTGGGACGCCTTAAGGTTTCCTATTTTTACTAACTCTGGAAAAATGTGAAAATAGGATATCTATAATCCCTTGTTGTGTTCGTCACTTGTCCTTCGCTGATGCCAACTGACAAGACACCTACGAAACATGATGGTGAATGTGGGTTCTCAGTTCACTAGATTGACGATAGGATGTTGCTTAATGGCTTCCTCGTGTTGTGTAATATTTCCTTTCCTTGAAAACAAACAAAGATAAATCTAGATTAGACTATGTAAAGTAAACGAAATTAGAAAAAGCAAAAAAATAACATGACTAAATAAAAACTAATACTAACCAAGGAGTTGTCCCCACATGCATATGCTATGGGGTTTATTTTATGAGATGTAATGATTATATAAGAAAAATGGATAAGGAACAATACTCCCTTCACCTTCTTGCTTTTAGCGTAGAATGGAGGAAGCAGAGGTAGATGGAGTTTTGGAGGTACACTCTGGCTTTGGACAAAGTAGATCTCTGGTGGATCTAGGTTTCTCACATGGAGTTGAACATAGTGGAGGGACTATAGCTCTCTCTTTCTAAGCCTCTTAGAATCTCTCTTCTAGGATTTCTGAATTGTCTTCTCCCAAACTCTTGACCTAAGGGTCTTTTTATAGAGTTTTGGGAGACTAGATCTCATCAAGGATGAGTGAGAGATCAAAGACTAGGATTAAATTCGATTAAAATAGAAAAAAATATCATATTTGCTGTCGTCGCCCATGTGACGACAACAATATTATTGCGTCACCGCCAGTATAGGCGACGAGGTTGTAGATTTCTATTTCGTTTAATGCAATGAATCAATACCTAAAGGTTAATAATATTTTCTGTGTCAACTAGTCGTTACTTACATAGGCGTCGAGCAACTAAAAAGATAAAATTTCAAAAATTAAGATCCCAAAATATTTTCTTACGAATCTAGTAGCAAATAATGACCAAATCCATCTTTAAAATCATCTTCGTAAACTTTAAATAAATTCCAAATTCAAATTAAATGTAAAATGTTAAGTAAATCAAATTTGAAATTTAAATCTCCAATAATTACGAAAATATCAGTTAAAATCAAAGATATATCTGATTTAATATAGATTTACAATCATCTAGATATTTTAGATTTTATCTTAATTTTTAAGTATTAAATTAAATTAAATATAATTATAACATTTAAGAAACTACGATAACTTAACATAAAATCTCTATTTAATGAAAATAAAGATAAATAATATTAATTTAATGTCATCCATATTTCTAGAATTTTCCTAAGTAAATTAACATTTATAAAGATTTATATGATATGTATATATATTTAACTGCTAGGAAATTATAGAAATTATAATAATTATTGGAAAAATTGTGATAATATTTTGTAAATATTTCATATGTCATATTAAAGCACAGCATGACAAATTATGTAGAGAGAGATATCTAGGATGCTCGTCGCCTGTATACATGGTGCCAACTGTTAACTAGTGGCCTGTTTCAGTGGCGAAGAGACACATGGCCTTCTGAACTAACAACGAGAGAGGTCGCCTGTCGCAGAGGCAAAATCCCGATCTTTTACAATTTACTTCTTATTTTTTATCTTAATCCACAAAGATGTATTAAAAATCCAGAAATATCTCAAAATTTTCATAAGATCATAAAAACACCTTCTTTCAAATCAAAACACTCAAATTTACCACCAATTTGAGTAAAGTAAGAGAGCCAGCTCTGCCACAGTTGATGACTCGCACCAGAAAAGTGTTCAAAGGACTCAAATTTACCATTAGTTTGAGCGTGCTAGTTCTACAGCTAACAACCTTGAATCAAATAAAATCAAGAATGTTTTTAAATAAATCATGGAAATCTATAAAAATGTGTTATAAATCCTTAGCCATGTGATATAGGGCACCTCGAGATTTCTTATTCTACTAATTCTGGGAAATGCGAAAATGGAATATCTACTGTTCAAACCTTTTAAATTAATAATAAACTTAACCAAGTTGAACAAAAAGAAAATATTAGAGATTTGAATATTGTTTAGATAATTTGCTTTATTCAGAAAAAAGTTCAAGATAGCGAAGGATATTGAGTAATGCAAAAAAAATATGAATAGTAGATTCGAAATCATGTTCACATAACTCACATTATATTGGGCCAATCCATCCTTTTCTAAGTAAATTTTTCTTAGAAAGAATTTTATCATGTGTAACAAGTCAAGCAAATACTTTAATTTCCAATTAATTTTATTGTTGGCTCATTGTGTTCATCCAAGAATAATAATAATAAAGTTAAAAACAACACAGATATAATATCATTTAACCACACCATTCATGATAGATGGTTCAATGGTTTAAAGTACTCTCAAAAATACATCAAAACACAAAATACCTTAATCATCACCTATAATTTAAAAGTATAGAGTATTATCAAGAATATAATAAAACACAATTCCATGGTTCAACAGGTTAATAGGTTCGCAGATAACCTAAAGTAGTTTACCCTTACCCTTACCGACTAAAAGGATGATTAAATAGGTAACGAGTTAGTGGGTAAACGAGTAGATAAAACCTCTACTCTAACTTGTTCCTAATAGATTGGGCCATGTTTGATTAGCGAGTGAAATTTGACCTACTTTCAAAAGAGGTATGAGGATGGGAGTTGTGGGTAGCGACACTGGTAGAATAGGAAGTGATTTGGAAAGAAGTGGTTGGGTGGAGAAGAAGAATGAGGAAATTTTGTTTTGTTGGCTCACACATGCGGAGACAGAGGAAGTCGATGGGAAATATAAGAAGGAAGAAGATGGATGAAAGCATGGTTGTGGGCTTGGTAGAACAAAAAGAAATATTGTGGTGGGAGTGGTGGGTGGCAATAGTAATAGAGAACATGAAGACATTTGAGAAGAAGTAGCTAGATGAAGAAGAAGAATGTGAAAATTTTGGTAGTGTTTGTTTATGGGAGCTAGAGAACTCTCAAAATTGGGAATTTGACACTATAGCTAGCTTTCTTGGCCTCACTAACAATACCAGTTTCCACCTTCTTCTTTGTGAGAGTCAGGTGCCATGTTTACCAATGAGCAGCTCCGATAAGTCTTAGCATGCTCTCTGGTCGCAAATCGATTTATGATTTTTGTCAATAGTGGCCGCTGTGGACAAGGTGGAGATGGCCGTTGTGATGCTTGTATGACGACATCACATTGTTGCCATACTCGTTGAGGTGGTGCTGGTGCTGCTGGTAGTGCTGGTAGTTGTGACTCGACACAAACTTTACGGTCAACGGTAGGAACTAAACGACGTACAAGACCTGTATGTGGACGCCGTCGTAAAAGGAGTTTCCTCCTTACAGACGACGACGGACTTGAGGTGGTAGAGATCGATAGGTTCGAGGACTTGAACAATAGGAATGCTCAGATCTTGAGTGGGGAAATTAGGTTGTGGTTGGTGAAATCATACTCCTTGACAAGGTTGAAGAGGTCTTCATCAAAGATGATGGAAATTCAAAATTGCGAGATCCACCATAGGTAGTTGGCACTATGGGTATTATCAAGGGAGGAGCCGAAGGAAGAGGATGAGAAGGTGGAGATCATCATCAAGGTTTTGGTTCTAAGGTTAGGGTTTCGAAGAGAAAACCTCGAGAGATGGAAGAAGAGGAAGAAGAGAGAGTGGAGCAAGGGAGTTGCTATAATCAATTTTCAAATTTATTCTTTAGTGAATAATGTTGGAAGTTTAAAGATCTTGTGGGAGCTTGGAGTTTGACCTATTTGTTTAAAGAAGCTACTCTCAAATAGCAGTAAAAGTTATGAGAACCAAGATCTAATACAAACAAACGCATCCTTTATTTTGTTAGCTGGCACGTGCAAGAAACGGGGGAAAGCAAAGGAAATAAAGGAAGGAAGAAGATATGACTTATGAGACTCCGGCTCTCGATGACATGTGATGACAGATACGAGGTTCCAGCTCGGTCTAGTCCACCAACGGCTCGTTATCGGACCAACATATTTCTTGTGCCCCGAATCGCCCTGCCGTATCCGACATCGACGTCGGACGAGCTCAAACCACTGACGAAGAAACAAAACAAAGGAAAAACCCTAAACCCCCCGACTCTCTCCTTCAGTCCTTCGTGTTCCTCCAAACATTCGAACAGCAAAAGCGCGGGACCACGTAAATCTCCCCTCTAGGGTTTTCCGCTCTGGCTATGGCGAGTGCTGCTGCAGCCATCGACCAGGCGGCGAGCCCCAAGAAGGTGGACGGATCTCTCTGGTGGGACTCCTTCGTTGCTCTCTTCGAGGAGCTCGATACCGCCCCTCCGTCATCGGACCTCCCCGACTCTCTGGTGCTTGCGTGTGATCCGTGGTTTTTGTGTACGGTAGTGTTGTTCTGCTATATAGAAGGAACTCAATTTTGATTTCTCGGCAGGCGAAGAGGATCAGATGCAACCACCGGTGGTTTCTGGACTCTGTGTCTTGCTTCAAGACGCCGAATGTCACGTCTCGATTTGCTCTTGATTCGGCGAAAATCTCAATTGGGGAACACGATATAAGTGTAGATGCTGATCTGAAAGAAGTTGCGCTCGTTGTTAGCTCGAACCTGGTATTCTTTTCCTGCATCTTCTTCTGTTAGATGCACTGTATAACTGTTTCAAAGTTTGCACGAATAATCGTTAGTCACGTGCAGTCTTTGTTTAACTTTAAACTTGTTAGACAATGTGCTGAATTTTGACCACAACGCTCTTGGATATGTACATGCATCTGGCTTCAATTTCATCACAGTCGCTCTTGACTTGAATAAGCTCCAAGTTGTTTCGTTTCAATGTTAAATTGAAGCATTACTTATCATGTAATGTACAAAAGGAAGAAGGTGCAACTGACGTTGAAAATATCTTTCGATACAAGGGATGGACATGCAGTGTTTCAGATTCAATTCTATGATCTTTGATGAAGGTGCTAAAAACCGGAGTCAACCTAAATTATTGTTTGTATAGTTAAATGAGGGTTCCCTCCTGTAAAGTAAGCTTCCTATGGTACCTCTATTTCGTGAGGGAGTACTCTAGCTAGTATAGGACCCTAGAAATTTTATGATATTATTTGGTATAAGTAAATGCATATAAGGTACTTTGCTGTAGTCAGTTGGTTGTAGTTGTGTATGATTTTTTTATCCATTTTAATTAAAGTTATTTAGAAGGAATTTGGATGCCATTTACATAGATTCAAGGTCAATGATTGTCTCATCATTGTTATTAAAGTTGGTTGTGGAGATTTGTGGCTGAACATGCTTTGGACCCAAAGCCCAACTGAATAAGGTAACTTATGCTGCCCAAAGTGGTGGAAAGGAATTCAACAATTGCTAAGCCCCTGTTAGGATTCAGAATAAGTTCTAGAATAAACCTAGACTAAGGCATATTATTTCATTTGGTTATGTAAAAATTAGAATAAATTCGGAATAGTAATTTCTATTCTGATTTATTTATTCTAGAATAGTTATTTCACAAGAAGGATGAAATAAAGTTATTTCACTAAGTTATGTGATATATGTATATATACGGTGTGTTTATTTTTTTTATTAAAATTAATATATATATAATATATAATATATAATATGACATATATATACTTTAAAGTAGATATATATC
>JAMKQA010090350.1:0-15734 GCA_024699735.1 Posidonia australis
GTTCTGGTTTAAATTCAAGGATATGCCACTGAAAGGTTTATTTAAGACATTATTTATGTATTGGATTGTTGTAACCAGAGAGCTACTATCTAATAATTATCAACATGCTGGCCCAATTTTTTGAAGGAAGAAATGCCATTTTGCAAGGGATTTGTCCTCAAGTGTTTGGACTTTTCACTGTGAAACTTGCAGGTATTCACAGCAAAAACCTCTTGCATACCTTTTGGATTTGGTGACAATATTGTGATACCATTCGCCCTTTTCCCTTCTGCTTTATAAAATTTACAAGGAATAACAGTATTTATTCTAATTCAGTTGGAGTTTATAATTTCTTGTAGTTGCATTGACATTGATTGGAGGAGTGCAACATGTAGATGGATCTGGGACAAAAATCCGTGGAGAGTCCCACTTGCTTTTAGTTGGTGACCCGGGTAATCCTATTATATGTAGGGACAATTCATAATTATGGCTGGATATGATGAAATTCATGACACTTTTTCAGTTTTATTGTCTCAAAGTTCTACATACTACAGTATTACACTATTTTTCCTTTGTTGCAATTAAATTTTTGTATAACGTCATCATGCACTTGTATGGATAACAGTAAATGGCTATCAGTTGATATATACTATTGTTCACAATGTTTAGTTTCAAATGCAATTGCACTTTCTCTAGTCATGCTGCTGGTTTGTCTTTGAACTTTGCTGTCCCTTTTAAAGATAAAGTGGAACAGTTGAGAAAAAGCGAGTTGCCAAACATAAATGGTATTTGATGTCAGTGGTGATCCATTGAGAAAAGGAAAAAGAAATGTTGCAAAATGGTCAAATACTCTTATCACATTAAACTTTTACTTCGTGTTCCCTCTAAAAGGAACATCTTGGGACAAAGTTTCTTGTCTAGAGGAAATTGTGTAACACATTCTTACATGTTTATGTTTCTTACCATGAATCTCAAGAAAGTTCATATTCTCAGGAAGATCTTGGAGACAGATTCACATCTCTATCCTTTCTGACAAATTGGGTGTGTAATTGCAATACAAAATGCGAGAATCATCATTACTCATAGTGGATCTACCAAACCAAGTTTCCAAATTACTCTTTTTTCAATTGGAGGATCATATTGAATTTAGCTGTAATTTTGGCTGAAAGTTTCTCAACATTATTTATCATTTTGATCGCACCTAATTGTCAGCCAAACATTTGATTGGCGAATGATCTTGGGCCATTTGCATGGCATTTAGTATTTCTTCTTCTTTTTTTAATAAAAGGTAGGATGATTATCCAAATTTATTTTAGTATCATTCCAAAAAAAAAAAAAGACTAGATGTTCAGAAAAGAAGCAGCTAAATACAAGCTGAAATCCTACCATGCAAAGATGTACTTCATAAACAACATACTCAAACAACACTGCAAATCCTCAGGTGAATTAGAAATTTTATGGAAGATGATGGCATTCCAAGCAAGCTGTAACTTCTAGCAAGTTGCTTGACTAATCTGCAGAACTTTCACCTTCTCCCTACATCTTTTCTCCCCTTTGAGATTCCTCAGGAAAGATTCCCTTCAGTATCTCCATGCTAAAGTGAATCGGAGATCATAATCATGTTTTGTGGTAAGAGTTTTTTCCCTTCACCTGGGGTCCAGATCTTTTCAAGTAGCTTGAAAGGATGTTGTAACTTGGTCTTGCATGCCTTATGATGGTTCCATTTAAGATCTTAAGATGTTTGACTGCAAACTCGAGATTCATCTTACATTGTTGTTGTCAGATGACAAATGGTCAAAAACTTTGTTAAATTGTTTGATTCTAAGTGGATAAAGGCCAATCCCATAGTGGAATAGGTGTTGATTATGATCATGAAACTCTCATTTGATTGGATTATCTCACTTATGGACTATTCTGAATTTGTTATCAAGGGAGTTAGCTCATTTTGCTACTTGTTTATTCAGGGACTGGAAAATCACAATTCCTGAAATTTGCTGCTAAGTTGAGCAATCGATCTGTGATTACTACTGGATTGGGAAGCACCAGTGCTGGCTTAACTGTCACTGCTGTCAAGGATGGGGGTACTCTTTCTTCTATTACATTTCTTAAGTAATGCTTATAGTTTGAAAACTAACTTGCATATTAAGTGAGTCAAGATGACTCTGAATTAAGATTAAGTTTCAAACTAAGAAGTTTTGTAATACTGATAGTTCATTAGTGAGTACTTCCTCTCCCTTCCTCATTCTTGCATATTTGATCTTGTTTCTACTATAGTATTTGTTTTTACGATTCAAAACCTCAAAATTAAGAAATACATGGTCATATTAGTATGCCTGTATATGTTAATTATAAAGAAGATAATTTTTTTTAGGAGAGGGTAGGATAAGAATCATTGACAAAATACACGTCATCCAAGAAATGCTCAAAGACAAAAGCAAGTTGAAAGAGAAAACAAAATAGATCAAGTAAAAAAAATCTAGTCAAAGTGTAATGACCTGTGTTACTACACTCTAAGATTCATTAGCTTAAATAAATTAAATATAATTAAATGCTTAATTTACAAAATAATTAAAAACTAATTAAAGATTCTAAATTGTCAAGAGCCTGTAGTGAACGGCTAGGTGACTTCGTCTATATGTGCACTAGAGTTAAACACCATTACTTGTCTGCATCTACAACTAAAATCACAAAAAAGCATGCGTGAGTGGTAAGAAAGTCACCTAGCACACATAACCCACGAAAATCACGTGAAATCAAAATAGAATCGTCGATTAAAGTCCAACCCGATTTAAAAATATTTTTTGAAGTCATTTTATTTCCTTTTAAAAGATAGTAAAACACTAAAGCCACCAACACCTCAAAATTGAGGCCCTACTAGTCAAAAACTTGCAGAAAATACTGTAAAACTTCACAGGCACACTAAAAACACCTTGAGTCTTGTTGTTCAACGTCAAGTAACCAAATTTAGCCACAAGCAACCATTGAAGTGTACTGCACTGCTACGGATAAGTCATTTTGTGAGAAGCAAGTCGGTCATGGATTTCTTCCACCTGAAGTACCTTCAAAAGGCTAATCACATACTAGACAAGCTTGCTCGCCCTATACCTAGACGAGCCATCCTTTCTCAGGCTACCATTTGCAAGGTACGTCTTTTTGATGTCCACACCACGGTATTTAGAGCAACCAGAGTGGCATACCTCTAGGTTTGGACGGTGCTTTGAGTCTTAGCATCCATAGTAACCGGAGTGTTATATCTCTAGGTTCAGACAACATCTCGATTTGCAGACTTCAATCTTGACTTCATGAACGACAATTTAAGAGTATCATATTTCAGGATCTGACGTATACTTGCCTGTAGTTTTTTGATCTATTACTTCAGCTTAGGTGACGTGCTTGACATCCGAGAATGTCGTCACATTCCTTAGTCCAGGCAACATGTTCCTCTGGTGCCTTGGTCTATTACCAAAAATCACAAAAAAAACTCTTTTCAAAATATAACCATAGTTTTCATGAAAATTATTTTCAAATCATTTATATTTTATCAAAATATTTATAAAATCAAAACACCATTTTACAGTATTTAAAATACCAAAGTAAGCCACCCAAAATACCAAAAATAGGGTTTGAATTGGCCTTTAAAATGCAGATCCTCACGAAAAAACTCTTTTCAAAATATTATCACATTTTCCTTGAAAAATGTTTTCAAATCATTTATATTTCACCAAAATATTTATAAAATCAAAACATCATTTTACAATATTTAAGACATTGAAGTAAGGCACCTAAAATACCAAAAATAGGGTCGAAATTGGCCCTCAAAACGTAGGCTAGCCTACGTAGGTCATCCATGGGACTTTCCCTGCATCTCAGACCCGACGACTTACACACAGAGGAACTTAACAAGCATAAAATTCCAATCCTTCATCACTTTAAACCAAACTTAGCAAATAATATACCAAAACGAAGGCAATCAAACATGCTTTCATTTAATACCAAAATCACAAAATTTCATGCCATGAAACTCACAAAATCCACTGTAAAAGCTAAATGAAAAGTATAAATCAAAATTAAATAATGATGACTAAAAATCCAATTTTCAACCAAAAATCATGAAATAAGTTCCATCATGCTCAAAACATCATAATGAACACAATCATATAATTTTTATGCGAAACGGAGAAGAGTTGTGGGATGTGCACCTGTTGGAAGCTTACAGAGGCATCCACCACCAGTGATCCAAACCGCACCTGTCGACGATCGTTGATGCTCCTCATGGCCACCTCGTGCTTGCACGACTACAGGGACGTCGACCTAGAGCTCACCACCTTTGGTCGTCGATCACCCTTTCTGTCACACTACTCTCGGTCTATCTCTTTCTTTCTTGATCGATCGATACTGTAGGCAAGGAAGATGAGGAGAAAGAAGGAGAGGAAGAGGAAGGCTTGGTGCTCGCCACTCACTGGCTCGAGATTGGGGGAGGTGGTGGCTTGCGGGAGATGACTCGCCCTTTTATAGCCATGGGTTGTGGTAAACAGCCACATGCATAACCATGAGTTCACTTTAACAACTGATACAACACCACGAGGCTACCAACTCATCCACCTACTCATGCACTAGACGAGCCACTGCATGAGGCCACAATTATTCCTTTGCACCAACTCATCTACCCCACATACAAGCACAGTGTGCCAACAAATACCTTGGTGCATCACCAAGCCAAAACAGGAAAGACCGAATTAACTGAATGCACATTGCGGAACAAACACGTGGCATTAAGTCACGGAAGCCATCTGCGAGGCGAATTCGTGGTAAGAACCCATGGTCTCAGTTAAGTCCGTAGTTAAAACAAGATTGAAAGGTCAAACACCAATTACAGAATTCACAGAATGAGGTCTTGTGCTAGTAACACCCGTTTATAAGTAAAATTTATTAATTTTGAATAATTATAAAAGTAAATGAATTTTCGGATGTTACATTTTAACCACTTTACAAAAGGATTTCGTCTCTGAAATCACTGGTAGGCGAAAAAATAAGGATATTAGGCTAGGATAGCATTTTTACACTTCCAAGTGTTCTCCATTGTTCCATGATGTTGTCATTGCACAAGAACAAGTGGATTTAACTTATTCTACAACATTTGTTCTTTTTGATCGATGATTTGGTTAGTATTCTCTCTACAAAAGATAATCTTGTTGAAGCACTTTCGGCTGAACTAGGGTCTCATGAGATGCTTCTGTTAAGCACTTCTTTAGTATGGAGACATGGAAGATGTTATGAAACTGACGACAATTCTGATGGTATATCTAGTCGATAAGCAACTTCATCAACTCTATGTGTGATCTGGTATAGGCTAATATATTGGAGGCTTAACTTCCTACACTTACCAAATCTCATTACGGCTTTGATTGGTGATATCTTTAGAAATACATAATCTTTCACCAAGAATTCCAATGGTCTTCGCCACTGATTAGCATAGTTTTTCTGTCTACTCTATGCAGTTAAAAGTCTCTTGCGGATTAGATCCATCCTGTTTGCATACAGTTACATGATTTCTAGACACTGTTCGAACTTCTAGATGTGTCTCGGCTTCCCATAAATATAGCACACTGTGTGGTCTTGTGTTTATTGCGAACGAGGATAATTCGTCGTGAAATGGCCCACCTGACCACACTGGTAGTAATATTTGTCTCCTGGTCCATGAGAATCTGTCTGACTAGGATTAGTGTCACTTCTATCAGTAAGACTCTTGGAAACATCAATAGATCTCTCCTTTCTCTCCTTAGAACCACTAGATTTCGGCATACCTGAGAAGGAGAATTGTGAAGCAAAAGATGACTTGGACACCTTTTTGGGATGATCTTCCATAATTTTTTTGTATTCGTCTTTAAAACGAGAAGTCATCTCGACCATCTCCACAACTGTTCGGCACCGTCGAGCTACAATCTCAGTCTTAGCTGAAGGCCCTTTAGAAATCTCTTTACGTGTCGCTCCTTGGAGTCAAAGGCTTGGGTGAATCGTTTCATATAGGCAATGGTAGCTTTATACGATCATACTCATTCACTGTCATGTTGCCTTGTTATAGATTTTAGAATTCTCGGTCAAACTTGTTCCACACATGATCGGGAAGCTACTTCTTGTAAAAGGTCGTTTTAAAGTCCCTCCATTTGATCTTTACCATTACAAAATTTGAAAACTTCTGTTGCTGTACAGTTTTCCATCACTGATATGCATTTCCTTTTAGTAGATAAGTGGCCATTCGTATCAAATGCTCTTCCAGGCACGTTATGATTTCTAACATCTTTATAATCCTCTACAACCATGTCTTGCTTTCCTCGGGTTTACGTTTGCCTCTGAACATTGGTGCACGTAACTTGCTCAACTGATGTAATCATGGATTTTCTGAAGATCCATTGGAACTTCCTTTGCCGAATGCATGAGAAATCTCATGCATTAAGTTCCACAGCTCAGCTTGTATGCCCTACCATCGGTTCTTGTCTTGAGAACAGACTCTTCGATAAGGGTCTTGTCTTTACCACCACTACGAGGCATTCTGTAGAAGAAAACAAAATACCTGCACTACAATTAGAAAAAATAAACAAACAAAATCATAGTAAAAATCAATAGGTGTAGACATGATCATGACATGTAATTCCTATGGAGTCACTAAATCAGACATCTTAGGCTAGTGCATCTAGTGAACCTGGGTTCTGCTGTAACGACCCGCGTCGTTACACTCTAATATTCATTAGTTTAAATAAATCAAACATAATTAAATACTCAATTTACAAAATAATTAAAGATTAATTAAAGTATTAAAACTATCAGAAATCTATAGTGAACGTTTAGGTGACTTTGCCTATATATGAATTAGAGCTAAATACCGTTATTCATCTATCTTTGCAACTAAAATCACAGAAAAGCACATGTGAGTGATTAGAAAGTCATTCAGCACACATTTCATGAAAACCACGTGAAATCGAAATAAAATTGTTCATTAAAGTCAAATTGGATTTAAAAACATTTTTTAAAGCCATTCGATTTCTTTTTAAAAGACATCAAAACACCAATGCCATTAACACTTCAAAACTTGGGCTTTATTGGCCAAGAACTTGTAGAAAATACTGCAAAACGTCACAGGCACGTTAAAAATATATCGAGTCGTGTCGTTCGACGTTAAGTAATCAACTTTGGTTACAAATAGCCAGCGAAGTACATTATACTGCCATAAACAAGTCATCTTGTAAGGAGTAAGTCCGTCACGGGTTTCTTCCCATTGAAGAATCTTCAAAAGGCTAACCACACACCAGAAATGCATGTTCGCTGTACACCTAGGCGAGTCGTTTTCTCTAAGGGCATTATTAGAAACGGGGCATGTGCACTACCTGCATTGGCTACACACTTATAGGGTATGCTCTCTTGGCGTCTATACTAATGTATATGAAGCAACTAGAGTGTCATACTTCTAGGTCAGAATGGTATCCTGAGTCTCAGCATTCGGAGCAATCGGAGTGTCATACTTTCAGATTTGGACGATACCTCGATCCGTAGATCTCAGTTTTGGTCTCGTGAACGACAATCTAAGAGTATCGTACCTTTAGGATTTAACAAACACTTATTTGCAATCTCTTTGTCTTTGACTTCAACTTAGATGATGTGTTTGAACATTTGAGAATGTTGTCACATTTTGTGGTCTGGGCAACACATCCCTCTGGTATCTTGGTTCACTATCAAAAATCATGGAAAAATTCTTTTCAAAACATTACCACATTTTTCTTTAAAATCATTTTTAAATCATTTATATTTCACCAAAATATTTATAAAACCAAAACATCATTTCATAGTATTTAAAACACTGAAGTAAGTCACCCAAAATACCAAAAATAGGGTCTGAATTGGCCCTTAAAACGCAAACCACAACCGCATAGGGTACCTAATGGGTCAGCCTGCACCAATCACTTGTGGGACTTCCCTTACATGTCAGATCAAATGGCCTGCACATAGAAGAACCCAACAAGCACAAAATTCCAATCCTTCGTCAGTATGAACCAAACTTAGCAAATAATATATCAAAATGAAGAGAATCAAAAATGCTTTCATTTGATACCAAAATCACAAGATTTCATGCCATGAAACTCACAACATCCATTGTTAAAGCTTCAGATGAATAGTATAAACCAAAATTAAATAACAGTTACTAAAAATCTAATTTTCAAACAAAAATCACGAAACAAGTTTCATCGTGCTCAAAACATCATAAGGAACACTATAATTTTTATGCAAAACAGAGGAGAGTTGTAGGATGTGCACCTCTTAGAAGCTTACAGAGACATCCACCACTGACAACCCAAACAGCAACCATCGATGATCGTCGATGCTCCGATGCTCCTCATGTCCACCTCGAGCTTACACGGCTATTGGGACGTTGCCTCGGAACTCACCACCATGGCATGAGCACGAGAAACTTCGACTGTCAATCACCCTCTCTCTCACACCTCTCTCTCTCTCTCTCTCCGTCTTGATACTAAAGGCAAGGAGGAAGAGGAGGAGAAGAACTCAGAGGAGGAGGAGAGAAAGAAAGAGAGGAAGAGGAAGGCTTGGCACTCGCCAATCACTAGCTTGAGGAGAGTGGGGGAGTTGGTGACTCACCCTTTTATAGTCATGGGTTGTTGTAGGCAGCCATATGCATTATCACGAGTCCATGCCAACAATTGATACAACACCACGAGACCACCAACTCCTCTACTTATGCATCGGATGAGCCATTGCAGGAGGCCACAACTACTCTTCTGTGTCAACACATCTATTCTATGCACGAGCATAGTGCGTCAAGAAACACCTTGGCCCACTACTAAGCCAAAACAGGAAAAATCAAATTAACCGAATGTATACAACAGAATGGACGTGTGGCACCAAGTCGCGGTAGTCATCTGTAAGGCCAACCCACGGTAAGAACTTGTGGTTCGAGTTATTTTAGTGGCCAAAATAAGAATGAAATGCCAAACACCAATCACAGAACTCATAGAATGCGGCTTTGCACCAGTAACACCTATCCATAGATAAAATTCATTAATTCTGAATTAGTACAAAAACAAATGAATTTTCGGATGTTACACAAAGAGTCAATCCACCCTTGCAATAACCACTTTGATCTGCACAACTCTTCCATTAGTTTGTCTGATTATTGTGTCATTCATGAATCTCCAAATGGTCCAGCAAGTTCCATGTGTGACTAACAGACTCTTGTGCTTTGACTGCTTATCTGCTATCTTGTGCATTGCCTGATCTAGCTCCAGAACCCTTGGGAATTCATTGGAGCAAAACCTTGAAGAGAGAATTTTCTAAACATCATTTCCCAGACCTCCATGCTGATTGAACACCTGCAGAACAATTGTTCCATTGTTTCGTTATCTCTCCTGCACAAAGAGTACATCAGTTTTGTCACCATAGGCATCCATTTGCTACAAATACAATACACTTTGGTTATGAGCCATTCCCTTGCTAAAAGCCACATGAAACATTTCACCTTTAACGGTCCTGGTTTTCTACACACCCTTGTAAAAAGGCCATCAGCTACTTGTTCAGTTAATACTTAATAGGAAGTAACTGTTGCTCACACTAAAAACACCAGATTTCCTAGATGACTACCTTGGCAGAACGTTTCCCTCCTGTACCAGATGATTTCCCTCTAGAATCAACAGAAGCGCTAAAGCTTGGCTTTCCATACTTTCCTTCAAATTCCGTTGGAGATGAAGATCTCTAACACGTTGATTTCCAACCAGAGTGTACACCTCTGCCACCAAATTCTCAGGAGATTGAGAGAGGATAAAGAGATATATATAAACTTCACATAAAGACTGCTGGATTACCCGTCCATTTTGCCGGAATCTAGCTCGTTTTCCTACAGTGGTGTTAAACCTCTAGTTCTGAGCAAAGAAGTTTTCTGACTTTGAACAGCCTTCCAAAAAAAAAGAGAATTCTTTAGGATTTGAAGGTCCCTGTGCATGGTATCTGCTATTTATAACCACTGTCCAGAATGCTTGTTCCCTACACGCTCACATCCAAAGCCATTTGACTATTAAGTCCTAATTGAAACATCTCATGTTTGTAATGCCCAGTCTTCCATTCTTGACAGTAATGTAGGTGATACAATAATGATGACAATGACAATGACCCCACATGGTCGGTTGTAACAACTAGACCCACATGGACTAGCGGAAGCAATGATCTCAGAGTATCCACGTGAGAAAAGACATTCCAAACCAGATAACATAAATAATGAAAATAAAAGCTGTCTTAACAAATATCCAATGCTTACATGATCAAAACCTTAAGGAAGTTCTATTATAAAGACACACAACTAAGCAGGTCCCATGTGTACAAATGGTGTAGTGATCATCACCATGGATATCTCCTATACGGGTCCCATGCAATTATTGGCTTCTATTCTTCAGTATTATCTGCAGTTGACAACATTATAGTAGAGTTCACAAAAACTTAGTAGGAAAAGGATGTTAACCTATACTTATTAAGGCAGATGCCTATGCAGCATTTAGGCACCTACGTGTTATATCCTCCTAGGTGTTTATACGCTCAACTCTTTTTTTTAAAAATCGGATCTAGATTCTCATTTGGACATTTTTTTTGTTCTTTGATATTGACTATGTGTAAGACATTGTTATTCTCATATATTTTTGTTTTGTTTAATTAAGATTTATTAAAACTTATTGTTTTTAACTTATTTAGATGTTAACGTGTGTTTATATTGATGTTTTGATGTTAATCTTAGTATATTTGATTATTATCTTATCATTTGTTATATATTTCAATGTTATTTAAGGATTAATTGAGTTAAGAATAGATATATCAATGCATAATTGTATTTAATAATTATTAGAGTGAATGAATCCTTATATGGATCTTTGTGTTATTTATGTATTAGGTTCCTTATAGGTTATGTGTTTTTCTATATATAGAAGATTATAATACTTTATTATGGTTATAATACATGATTCTCTTTCTCTCTAATATGGTATCAAAGTTCAAGGTTTAACCTAAAAGAGAGAGAGAGAGAGAGAGAGAGAGAGAGCGCAATAGTTGTTGTTGCTATCAGATTGTTATTGCCGTACCATTGTCGGTGGCGATGCTTTTATTGTATAAAGCCAGATCTACCACCATACGGCCTAGATCCAATCGATCCCATTGTCGTCGAGCCTAAATCTAGGCTACTTCGTTGCCACCGACACCTCAAAAACTCCTTCCTGTCATTGTAATCACTCTTTCGTGTGTTGTGTGTTTTGCTTGTGGTTTCAACCTACTTGTTCGTGGATTTCTAGGATTTTCGAGGGGGAGAAGAATCCAATCGCGTTGCATAGACGGGGAAATGTTACCTGACTGTCAATGTCGAATACCTAAAAGCAGTGGTGAAGTGCAAGAGGAAGCTTCGGGGCCTTATCATCGAGAGTTGCGCTTGGATTATGCTTTGCATTGTGTGGCACATGGCAAGGGCATACGATGTGAAATTGAAGATTGGGATTGTTCGAGATCTGCACAGCTATCAGAAGAAGCGTAACCCACCACCAGATGGCTTGGAAGGCTTGCAACCGTTGGTCAGTGGGAAAGAAGCAAGGAGGAGACCACTGGAAGAGGTCAATCAATTGGCCGAAGAGCTTCAACAGTAATGTTAGCGTTGGCGATGGTGGCGTGGGTGGACGACGTACCTTTTCATTTTAGAAGGCGGCATAGACAAGAAGAAGAAGGAAAAAAAGGAGATGAACGATGTTAGGGTTTATTTGATTATTTACATTTTGGTCTAATTTTCTTTTGAAATTGCAAAATTTACTAAAAACCCTTGAAATTTGAAGTTTTTCAAAGAAAAAAGAAAAGAAAAAAAATTCCAACTGTGCCATTGTCTTATGGTCAATGTGATCGACTATTGTTGTTTTCTACCTGTCTTGTGTTACTATCTTATGGTTAACGTGATTGATTACTTTTTCCTACTTGCCTTGTGCAACTACCTTATGCTCAACGTGATTGGCTGTGATTGTTGTCTGTTTGCCAGTTGTTGTTACTACTGCTTCAATATCTATCATTGGTACTACTATTTTCATTCATTTGAAGTTATGTAGTTCTTTGTCAATAGCATATAATTGTTATATAACAAGTTGTGCATGTTAGATGTTACAGGTTGTGGGAGAGTATCAGAGTAAATGGATCTTGATATGGATCTTTGTATCATTAATTTATTATATTTCTTATAGGTTAAATATGTGTTCTCCTATATATAGGAGATTGTAATCATTTGTTATGATTATAATATATGATTATCTTTCTCTTTAACAATAATAAATAGCATAAGAGTAAAAATATTGAAAAAAAAAAATATTTTTAATTTTTGTAATGTTGACTAGGCAGGCAAGGTGCCACAGCTCAGCGACTTGACGTCTTAGTAAGTGTGTATTAACTTAAACATTTTATAACTGTATGAACTGAATTAAACCCAAACAATATTCAAAAATAGAGCATTTGAAGATACACAATACTTTAAGAAGTAAATTGCATTTTATTGGGATTTATTATTTCTTTTTAGCGAATACCTTGATCCTTGGGCCATCGATTGTTGACCTAAGCTGTAACATCTGTGACTTCGGTGTTATGTGTTACTTGATACGTTTGTGAGGTGCATTGCAGCCACACGTTTTGGGTTTCCTAGGATCAAAGTGTCGTGATTCTTGTTTAGGAGATCGGTAACTCGTATGGTATCCTTCTTATATGTGTTTGATCGAGGATTATTGAGTAGAGAAGGCTTTAAGATTTATAATAGAATATGAATGATTGGATTTTAATGATAATTGAGGAAAGTGCTAATTTTGATTAGGTGAGATCTTATAATTATTTGAAACTTAAGTTGATGTGGTAAATACTAATTGGATCTTTTATGTAAGTGTTTTGTGTTTTTAGCAAGTGGGTGTTTGTTAAGTGGATTCTTGAATTTTTTTGGTTGGATCTTGCACATGAACTGTAGTGCCACCTGTATCAATTGCCATGACGAGTGAGGACTTTATAAGTGTTAGGGAGTAAGAGTGAATCATATATTATGATCATAATAAAGGATTACAATCTCCTGTATATACGAGAACATATGCTTAATCTATAAGAAACCTAATAAATGGATAACACAAAGATTCATTTATTTTAACATTCCAAGTTAAAGTATCTAAAATTTATAGTTTGTTACATAATGATTTTTTGTGTTATTGACAAAGAACTACATAATTTGAAAGGATTGAAAATAGTAATAGCAACAACAGGCAGACATACAATAATCATAGCCAATCATGTTGGTCATAAGGCAGTTAGAAAGATAACAACCATAACCAATTGTGTTGACCATAAGGTAGGTAAGAAGACAACAATCATGACCAATAACGTACAATCAGCAGATAATCATTTAAAAGATGATAGTAATCAATCTAATAAGAGAGGATTAACAGTTCTCAGACAAGTTCTATGAAGATGAACAAAGACTAAGTGACTATTTTAGAGCACAAATAGTTACACAATAATACAACAAAAACCCACATATACTGAATATAAGGTTATAGTAGTCTTAGGTAGGACCATGAGGGAGATTCTACATGTAATCCAGGGGTTGTAGTAGCATATACAACTATAAATCTGTTCATACAGGTCTTGGACATTGGCCACAAGAGGAGGTCATGCAAAAGGCTTGTTGGCAATGTAAAAGCCTAAGTCAGGGCCCGACGATGGCTGGAATGCCTAGATCTTGGCATCGTAGTGGCTAACGATGATGAATTAGGGTCTATAAGGCCAGATGGAATCTATTGTAGTGTTTTCAGTGACTGCTACAGTGATTCCAGTGATGCGACAGTGATTCTGGCATTTACTACATCACATTTACTACATCATTGATTCTGATGATGCTATAGTTATTCAGACAACTGTTATAGTATTTTGGCGGTTGTTATGGTATTTTTTGCCATTGTTACAGTGTTAGTGGCGACCTTTGGATGGGGATGTATTAGGTTTAGGGTTTTTCTTGAACCTATGCTTTTGATACCATGTTAGGGAGAAAGAGAGAATCATAGCAAAGGATTACAGTCTTATACATAGGAGAACACATACTTAACTTATAAGAAGCTTAATAAATGGATATATAAAAATCCATCTAAAGATTTATTTACTTTGACAATAAGATTTAAGAGTATATATATAAGGACAACAACAGTTGCATTATTTAAGAGAAGAAGAGAAAAAGAAGAAGATAGGAGGAGAAGAAGAAGAAGAGAAGGAAGCGAGAGGAGAAGAAGAGAGGGTGAGATTGTGAAAAGGAAGGGGGATATTTGTTGATGTGCTTAGCCTTGCATGTTAGGGAGGAGCGAGTTGGTGACACTCTTCGGTTATCCTTGATGCTCTAGCCTAATGCTCAAGCTGTGGAAGTCGTTAGAGGAAGTGCAACGACCATCGATACTAGAGGTGAGGTGAACATTGTGTTTGAGAGTTATTTCTCCTTATTTCTACCTTTGCATGTACTAATTTTGGGATTTTGCTACTTAGATTGGGTTGAGATTTGATTTTAAGATTGGAGCATGACCGACGAGCTTGAATTACTGGCTGTTTTGTTGGGTTTTTAAGCTCTATAAGGTATACACCCTTGTAGAGAGTTTGTTTTAAGGATTTAGTCTTTGTTCTCAGATGCATGCAAGGTTTTTGCTGATGATTGAATCAAAGGAATTTGTTTTTTAATAATTTAAATGTGGATTTATGCATCAAGTGAAGAAGAAATTACTTATTGCAATTCTGATTGTTGTTTGATATTACTGTCTTTATGTGATTATATTTTGAGTTATTATTGGATTTGTATGATCTTGGATGTAGTGTGTTAGACTAATTGTGTAGTGTTATGTATGTTTGCATGTAGTAGGGTAATTGGATATTCATTTATATTTAACCTTATATATATATGTAGTCCTATTGGTCAATAACATATTTATTCATTCTCTTCCACTAACATGGTACCAGAGCTGAAGAGAAAACCTAGGACATCTTTCGACTGCCGACCAAACCTCATGGACCCTTTCCCGTAGCCTATCAAGCCTTCTGGCTCCTCTCCCACCGTTGACCATGCCTCCAGGCCCTCTCCCCACTAGGGGTAGGCACGGTTCGGTTTGGTTCGGTTTAAGACAAAACCACAAACCAAACCATATAATTCGATTTGAACAATTTTCAAAACGAACCGAACCATTTTATCTATTGAAACCGAACTAAACCGAACCATTCAAAATCGGTTTGGTTCGGTTCGATTTGTGGTTTAACCATTTGATAAAACATATACAAAAAAAATATAAAATGTTGATTGTGAAAAATGAAAGAATATAACTAGATATGAGATAAAATAACAACAACTACATCTAATACTGTGAAATTTAAATAGAAATCATGATTCCTAGTAATATAAAATTTTCATGTATCATGTTATGATAGAATTACAATAGTAAAGTTTATTGACTGTAAGAATCAAATATAAAACAGTCTGGTAAAAGATACATAAGAATGATCAAAAATGTTTTTATTTGACTTCTAATAATAATCAGTTAAAAAGCAACCTAGTAAAAGATACATAAGAATGACTATGATTCGAGCCATGGTTCTAAAAGATACATAATTATATTCTTTTAAATATTTAATATACATATTAACATATATAGTTTATATTAGGTTCGATTCGGTTTGGTTTG
>JAMKQA010090351.1:0-11582 GCA_024699735.1 Posidonia australis
TTTTTTTTTTTTTTTTTTTTTTTATTGAGAGAGAGAGAGTGCATGAAAAGAGGGAGGAGGATTTTGCTGGAGTAATGTTGTTGAAAGGTTTCGTAAGTGTGATCTTGGATTTAGTTGGGTTGTTCTAAATGTTAATTATTCGTTTCTCTCTTGTTGGTGTAATACTAGTGTTTTTTTTTTTTGTTAACGGTTGAGATAGTAAAAGGTGAATGCTTCAGGATTCGAACCAGGAACCTGTGACGAGTTTAAAGTTCTCCCTGTGACAATGAACCAT
Organism: Posidonia australis; assembly: GCA_024699735.1. NCBI lineage: Eukaryota > Viridiplantae > Streptophyta > Magnoliopsida > Alismatales > Posidoniaceae > Posidonia > Posidonia australis. The sequence continues at coordinate 275 of JAMKQA010090351.1, forward strand.
AGTCTCGTGTAATACTAGTGTTTAGGACATGCCCGATGACCTGAAGATTACTTTCATGAATGGGCTGTTTGTGAATGTTGAGAGAAAAAAATCAGGAGGGACTCTTGATAACTACCATCTCTAACTTGGGAGAGAATATATATATATAGCATTGAATTGCATTTTCACTCACATTTTGTAACAGAAATTATTATATAAGTATGTATCTCTTTCACATGACAAGCTTGTCACACATTTACACAACTGCATTTGACTGTAAACATGCAATGCTTTACATTTATTCATTTGAAGGATACATTATCATGCTAGCTTCATTCAATTTAAAGAGGTCTATAACTTGCTAAAATTGAATTGAAATAAAAGTAACATTTTTATGTGTATAAAAGAATCAAGAACTTTGACATTTTGCATGTACCAATTGTATGACAAAGGATTTAAACAATATTTTTATACTACCCAATTCTATATGACTTAATAAAGCTTAAGAATATAAGATAAATATTAACATAATTATATTTTAAAACTATTCTTCCTGGCCCATGTTGCTAGAATTGAAGTTCTTGACTAAACGGGATTTATTACACCTTTTGTTCATGATAAATGTTACAATGTCTTTTACCACATATCTTTGAAACTAAGCAATTGCATGTAAATTTAGTAATAATTTTCCTATTTAAATAGATATCTAACTTATCAATGCAAATGACAACTTCAACGAGCGAAAAAAAGTAGAATATGGGGCACATTATCTTTAAAAATGTATTTCTTTGCAATTGAAATTGAAACTGGCATCGAGTGCATTTTCACTGCATTTGCGGTATAGGGCTCATTATCCTTGCCATGGCATTAACGAGAGAAGGATAAGTGCATGTGTTGTGTTGGGTCGACTCCCAAACTTAAGTCAAGAAACACACTCTTGAGATCTAGGTTGTAGTGATTAGTCACATCCTAGAGGCGTAGCTATCAATGCTTCTCTATGCCAAAGCCTAAACCAAAAAACTTAGGCATAGCTATCAACGCTTTTGTAAAGATTTGGATTGTAGATGGCATTTTAGGTCAAAGATTTAATTTAGAATTCTAAGGTCTTAGACACTAACTTATTTGCATCTTATGTTAGTTTCTACATTTAACACTAACATTGTAGAAGCTCAGGTTGTTAGAGGTATATAATCAAGTGTCTTATGTAAGACATAGAAGGTTTTGCGTTTAACGCCACAAACCATTTTTAGAAAATGATGTCTATGCTTGCTTCCTATTTATATCCTAGCTTTCTTCTCAAAGGCATTCTTTCTTTTATCCTTTGGTCGCGGGATTTTTGAGAGTTCCTAAAGAGGGCGAGTGTAGTGATTTTGGTGTTGGTGGAGCTTGCATGTTGGAGAAGGATGATGCTTTAGTTCTCCAGCAACCTCTTGTGTTTTTGGATACATATTATTCTCAACTAAAGATTATTACTGCGAAGGTGTGTCTTGGATTAGATTTTGAGGATCTTCGTCATCTTTGAAGCTTTAGGAGTGATTATTTGCATGTGTAACAACTTTGAGTCGTTACATCCAAAACCTAACTATATTGTTTTTGGTGATTAATTACTTTATCTCTAAAACTAAATCCAACAGTAACAACATAAACAAAAGAACTTTTAACTTAATTAAACTATATAAACTAAATACTTACTTAGAATCCTTGATGTATGGTCGACTGACTCGAGCTCTGAGTGCACTAGCAAGCTCCTATTCTTATCCTACACCTGCAAAAAATATTAAACAAATATACATGAGTGACCACTGAAAGGTTACTCAATGCATACCCCACCCACATACACACACAGACACACAACTCTGAGATCTCTCCTAGATGCCACTACACTACAATAAGACAATATACTAGTAAGCAACAAATCATTTTAAAACAATGCCTTTGAAACTATTTTCTTTGCTTTCTTTTCAAAACTGTATGTATGTGTTTCAAAACCTTTATGTATACTTGAAATGGCTACACCCACCAAATTAAGTCCACAACCACACAAAAGTGTCACACCAAACATTGAGCCTCTGCTCAATTTGCATAGAAATCATACCAGGAAAATCGATGCAAAACCATATTTCTAAAAACCACAACGTCACCCATAGTGTAAGCAAAATAACACTACTCACAAGCGTAAGTTAAACAAAAATCACTGACCACAAGTAGTCGTCGGAAACTCTCACTCTGGTCCCTACTACACTGCCACAGACAGTCGCAGTCTATCCATCTCAACCTTTAAGCCCCCACAATAAGTCGTGTTGTCCAGTGTCAAGTAATCGACTCTAGCCACAAGCAATCTACCGAAGCACAACCAACTATGTCTGCATTGCCGCGGCAAACCATCCTGCGTAGGAATTCAACCGCCTTGGCCACATAGGCCTCACAGGACCACACAAGTCACAACACACATGAGGTGCATCTTCACGACGCCCCTGTGTGCTCGGATACCTGAGGACTCCCACCTTAGGCCCTACCAGCATTAGATAAAGAGGGTGATCGTGTCTCTTTCACCTGGTTCCTATAGTACCTCAAAGAGCCACAGTCTTTTTCACCTGGACCCTACAGTAGTCACAGTCTCGGTACCCATACCAACTAGGGTATCATGTCTAGCTACATAGAGGTCTCATATCACCTAGGTTTGCTGCCATGATACCACTATGCATAGTCAGTACCTTAGGTCTTCGACCCCTAGAACAGGAGTATCATATCTCCAAGTTCAGTAGGCACCTCAACCTGCGAACCTCATCCTCAACCTCGTGGACAACAATCAATGAGTATCGTACCTTCAAGATCCGACAAACACTTACTTCCATCTCTTAGTCTCAAGACCTCAACCTAGGCGATGTTTCCGACCACCCAGGAACGCAACCAACATCCTCCAGTCCAATCAACACGATCCTTCGATCTGTTGGTCCACTACAAACAGAGAACTACAGAAAACTCTTTTCAAAACGTTTGCAAAACTATGCATTTCTTTTTCCCAAAATTCTTTTAGAAAACCATTTTCGAAAACATTTTGGAAATCATCTCTAAAATCCTATGGAATATCGTATGGAGAAACACCACCAAAAATGCATATATCTCCTTTTCAAAATTCTTTGAAAACCACTATTTAAATCCTCCAAGACCTTCAAAGTTTTTGAAAATCCTTTGGAAGACCATTTAGAAATCGTAAAAACTCCCAAAATAATGACAACACCTTCTAGGTATAAAACTTGTCCAAAAGGACCACACGAAGCTAAACAATGATCCCGAGGTCCCTTCGACTTACGAGACTAGGTACCACTACAACCTACAGCTAATTAATGCCATTGAATGTCTAATTCAGTGTATCACACCAGAAATTAACCCAACATCTAACTCTAGGGCCAAATAGTGACCCCTAAGTTCACCTAAACCCTTATGAAGAAAGGCCTAGTATTTCTAAGTTGTATAATCCTTTCAATTCAATTCCAAACTAACGATAGTCTTGCTAGTTCTTTTTAAATATTCCCTAAACTATTTTAATGATTATTCTAATCATTATTACGCCATGATTGCCTATGGGCTTGATATGACCTTAAACATACTAAAAATTATTACAAACAAGTCCCTAAGGGCTTAAATGTAATATAACCCTAAGGGCCAAAAAGTGATTAAACTTAGAAATTAAGGATTAAAAGGTAATTCCTACAAAGTTTAGAGACTCAATGGTAAATTCCAATGAACTCAAGGAATAAAATGTTATTAGGTATAAAACACAAGGACTAGAATGCTAATATAAAAACTAGGGACCATTATCTAGTTCTAAGGTTAGATATGGATCCCTAAGTTCATCCAAGACATTTAGGGAGAGGACTAAGTATCCCTACATCATATAGTCTTTTTCTTTTATACTAAGTATCCCTACATCATGTTCGGGTTGGATAATTTTAAACCCATACCTAATCCAGACCCAACCCAACCCAACCCAACCCACAAATTTCAGGTTAGGTCGGGTCGGTTCTCGGGTTTTATAGTACTTGAATTTTATACAAAAAAGGATATAAACTCATCTATTATTAATTACTAAAAAAAATGATAATAAACTCTTCCATTATTAAAAGTCAAAACAATTGACATGCGATACATTAGTGTTGGTTAGCCATCTAATAATAATTTTCTCCAAGAGTACAAGAGAATTGTGCTAACTTAACTAAAGGACCAGAAGACTGCAAAAATTAGAGGATAATTCATGATTTATTGATCCAAAAATAGCTAATAAAAGTATAGTTGCTTAACAAACAGAAGTAGCTCTACTCATATTGTCAATGAAATATATACAAGTGCCAAGCATGAGAAGTGAAAAAAGAAGTTATGATTGATGTTTTATACTTTTATAAATTAAAAATTATATATATATTATGTATTTATAAATATAAATAATTACTATTATATATATATATATACTTTCGGGTTCGGGTTCGGGTCGAGTTGGGTAACCCAAGTCTGAAACCCATACCCAACCCACAAAGTTCGGGTTTGGGATTATCTGACCCATACCCAATTCATGATTAAAAAAACCCAACCCAACCCAACCCACGCGGTTCGGGTTGGTTCGGTTTTCGGGTCAACCCAGACCCATGTACACCCTTAGTGGCTACATGTCCTTAATAGAATGCTAAATTTAGGCTTTCAAAACAATTTAATTTCAGGGATTCAATTTCCTAAAGAAGGACCTAATGTGATTAACATTCAGTCTTCTGATGATACAATCTTGTTCTTATCACGAACTGAAGATGGCATTGTTAATGTCAAAAGAATCCTAACTTGTTTCAAGCCTATACTGGTCTTAAGATTAATTTTAGTAAGTCCTCCCTTACAAGTATTGGGGTTTCTCAGGATTCTATTAATAGGTGTTATAAAGTCTTGAGGTGTAAGCAAGAGTCTCTTCCCATTAAATATTTAGGAATGCCTTCGCATTACCGCAAAGCTTCGTTTAAAGATTGGTCTCCTGCATTGGATAAGTTAACGTCTAAACTTGCAACTCGGAAAGCAAAATTCCTTTATATTGGAGGGAGGCTCACTTTAATTAACTCTATACTATCTACTATTCCAACTTACTTTCTTTTGATCCTTCACCTTCCGATTAGGGTGGAAAATGAGATTGATCGCCTCTGGCGAAGATTTCTCTAGAGCTCAATCGTACCCTCTAGAAAAAGGTTATCACTTAGTTAATTGGCAGACAATCTGTCACTCAAAAAACCAAGGAGGGTGGGAAATTATCAATATTAGAAATTTCAGCAATACCCTAAAATGTAAACTACTATGGCAATTACTTGTGGATAATTCTAAACTCAAGTGGATTGAGCTAGTAAAATCCCGCTATTATTCTCTTAATAAATATGGAGCCTTACTGAATGTGTACTCAAACTGGTCACCTTTATAGGTGGAACTTAGGAAAAGTCTACCTATTCTAAATATTTTTTCTGAATTTTCAGTTAATAATGGTGACAAAATTATTTTTTAGGAAAATAAGTGGTATGGTGATGTTCACTTAAAAATAGTTTGCTTAATTTATTTTAGTTATCCACTCTGAAGAAAAGTACGATTAAAAATATGGATTAGATTTAATAATGATTTTGTGAGGCTTTTCAGTTAAGCAATTGGAAACAACATTGATTTTAATTCTTTGTAATGACAATTGGATAGTTTTACAGATATTATTGACAACCTCCAGTTCAATGAGAAGGTTGACGAACTGTATTGGACGCCTTTCTCTAACAACTATTTTTCAGTTAAGAGTTGTTGTGAATCTTTAAATGATGGAGGATTTAGATCTCTCTTCAAAAATAATCTTTGGAAAAGTAAGGTACTGATGAAGATTAAACTTTTTCTATGATTGGCAATTCACGATAGGATATTATCTTGAGAAAATCTAACAAAGAGAGGGTGGATGGGTCCATCTTTATGCTCCTTTTATAGTTTTAGTTGCGAGAGCACATTATATATTCTTCTAACATGCCCTTTAGTAATCTAAGTCTAGAAATTTTTCTTGAATAATACATTCATTCTATATAATATCAATATGTTGGAATATTCTCTTTAAGAATTTATGCGAATAATAATAATAATAATGTTCATGTTTGGAATTTGTTCGTTTCAGTTGTTCTTTAGACTTTATGGTTAGAGAGAAATAATGGAATCTTTAGAAATAAAATTAGACCTATGTCTTTTATTATCTCTGGGATCATTTCACTAATCAAATCTTGGGTAGTAAATCTTTTTATAGGCCAAAGTAGTGAGGATATTTCTCAGGCTTTGCACAGGATGCAACATGATTGGGATCGGGATCATGCTCATCAGGCCGTCCAAACAATTGCCTCCTCAATTGGCCTCTCTATCCCAACTTCTACTCCATCTGTAGTAATTCAATCCCTGGTTGATGATGCTATGCCATACGATCCATTTCATACCGATTTTGGAAGTGATGTTCAAGATTTATTATTAAAGCTTTGGTTTTCTTTTGAGAACTTTCATTCTGATGTGTAATATTTTGGACTTATATTCTATCATTCCTTGGGTCGAAGACATTGACTTTTTTGTATATTGGACAGCTTATTTTACACTTAGTTGTGGAATTCATAGTCAAGTGTTATATCAATATTAATATTATCTATGATTTAAAAAAAAAAAGGTAACATAACTAATAAGGTATTTTCTATAAATTTCACAAATATCAACAACCTAATATCCTCTTCCACAAGACTGACCAACCATCCTATAATAGTTGGTTTCCTCGGTATATGTCTCATTGGGTGAACTGATAGGATCTCTTCTCTCCACTCTCACGTAGACACATTCTTGAGTTCTAGTCCTCTTTGACCCAACACTAACTTAGGCATCAGAGCTTCTTTGATCGGACTATCCTGGTCAAGAGACCCTAATGCCATTCTCTCTCATTCTCAGGTGTTTCTTGCTGGTCTATTGGATTAACTCCTTCATTTTTGGGCTGCATTAATTTGACAAAGATCACCCCACACAATTTTCTCAATATGGTGGTAATATAAGAAATACAAAGCCCTATAGAAAGAAGGTTGTTATGAGCAAATAATCAAAATTTCTTGGGATTATCATGACACTTAATTATAATACCACACACTTGTCTTCGTAGAAAATGCAACTCTGTTTTTTGTATATAAAGAAGAAAATTTGGGAGCTGAAAGAGAAGCTCTCACCTGGGAACTACTATATAACTACTATATATTTTTTTGAAACGGATAAGGAAATTTTCATTTGAATAAAGTTTTGAAACAATTTCACACCTTACACATTCAGCTTTTCCAAGATTTTTTTAAAGTGATGATTAGAAATTTTAATAAAATCGATATAACTTTCGATTATAAACCGGCTTGGACCCGGTCCCTTGGTAGATCACAGAAAGAGAAAATCGGATCAGAAATCCTAAACCTCAATCCAACGGTCCAAAATAACTTCCCAAAACTAAACGGCCGAGATCTATCCCTTTGTCCCTTGCCCGAACCATATAATCCTCTTCTCCATTTCTAGGGTTTTGCCTTCCGCTTCACACTCCATTCAGCATTCGGCGATCGGAGGAGCAGCAGCCATGGGTCGGTTCCCTTTCTACACCCAAACCCTCCCATCTGATCCATTTTCTGCAACTTGTTCTGTCTAGCATATTGTTGGTCATCGACATTTGCCACCGGAATAGATCTCAGAATGTGATTTTCTCTTTGCGTGTTGATGTAAAGATTCGATTTTGATTAGTTGAACTACCGTTCCGATGTGGAATATAACTACTCTTTTGATATATTTGGTTTCTGTGGGGAATTGTGGTGTGTGATTTGAATGGTTTTGGATCTGTGATGTTGCTTGGATGGAATGGCAGGGGCTTACACGTACGTCTCGGAGCTATGGAAGAAGAAGCAGTCGGATGTGATGCGGTTCCTCCAGAGGGTGCGGTGCTGGGAGTACCGCCAGCTCCCTTCCATCGTTCGTCTCAGGCGACCCACCCGCCCTGACAAGGCCCGCAGACTGGGGTACAAGGCCAAGCAGGTAACCCATTGGCTGGTTACGTTTTGTTTCGTTACAATTTGGTTTCCTCTTTCGTTTTCAGTTGTTACGGTCCATACCATGTTGGTGTATGATTATGCTTATGCCTCATGTTATAGTTGGAATCTTTGGGATGGTGCTGATTTTTGTAAGAAATACTGTGTTTTTTGGATATGCCACCTGTAACATTGTGATTCACAAGACAATTGTGTTTTGGTTCCGCAGTTATTCTTAGTGGACATTTGACCATTCTTTCTTGTTCTGATTGCCTATGCTATCTGTATTATTGCATTTCGTTCTACTGTTATCTTTCCTGTTGTCCATGCCTGGAGATGCGACTATGCGTTTTTTCATGTGAACTACGTGGGCGCTTAAGTGCATTATGCAGAATATGCGACACTATGCATGTCAAAACATACATCAGCATGATAATTTTTAGCACATTATATAGACTATGTGACATTATGCCACCTCATTTGTTTGACTATGCAGTCAGAAAATGTCGGCACATACATCAGCTAATATGGGCTTTTTGTAGTCATATATTGCCATATAACATCACGTGTAGCCTCCGTACTTATAATGGATTCAAGTTCAGCTGATATATGCTTCAAGTGAACAAAGGATATGTGGATATTGATATTATCTTATTTTGTTTTTTATTTGTCAAATAAGTAATGTAATTTGCAATCTAGGTTGGTTTTCTTAATTTCGCTAATTTTTCTTAATGGCAGCTCCTATTGATGGTCTTCATAGCTACATTAAAAGGATGCGAGCACATTCTCACCTAGTCTGTGTATCACATTTTCTGCTTATGTGGAATATTGATCATCTTTTTTGTCTTGAGGAGAATATTTTAGATTTTTACAACATTTAAGGAATTTAAAATTTGAGCGCACAAACTTGTTCAGATAATCAGATCCTCACTGACATACCATTGGCTTTATTCTGAAGTTGTTTTAGGTGATTAATTAAGATTCTTAGAATAATCTTTACATATTTTATGAAAGGTGTCGTTTGAAAGTTGTTGTAGTGTTGCACAATATTTCCAATGTAGATGGTTTAAGCATGGCGAAGTTGTAGTCTAGTGGATTAGGCCACTTTGACTGTTTGAATTTTTGTTTCAAAATGAGAACAATATCGCTGGGTAATTTAAATATGCATTCCATCTGTCATACGATCATTTTTGTAAAGAGGAATGTAAACTTTTATGCAAAATTTGATGGTCAAGATTATTTAGAATAAGAAATTCTTTGTTTACATTGATGTTTATTCCTTTTTTTTTTCCCAATTTTATTAAAATGTTGTTCAAGTGTCTAGAGTAAGTTAGGGTTCAGTGTAGTTAAATTGTTCCCACCATTTACACTGCCTTTGTGTTATGCTTGTACTAAAGTGTATACATTTCTTGAAATGTTGGTGCAGGGCTATGTTGTTTATCGTGTGCGTGTTAGGCGTGGTGGCAGAAAGAGGCCGGTGCCCAAGGGTATTGTCTATGGAAAACCAACGAATCAAGGTGTTACCCAGCTTAAGTTCCAGAGAAACAAGCGATCAGTTGCTGAGGAGAGAGCTGGTCGCAAACTTGGAGGTCTCAGAGTCCTGAACTCATACTGGATCAATGAGGTGAGCATAGAGGCTTCATGTTGTTGAGTTTATTTGTTCCTTCCTGCATGTATTGATTTGATTGGGAAATGATAGGACTCAACCTACAAGTACTTTGAGGTCATTCTTGTTGATGCTGCACACAATGCAATCCGCAACGATCCAAGGATCAACTGGATATGCAAGGGTGTGCAGAAGCATCGTGAACTTCGTGGCCTTACTTCAGCTGGGAAGAAGCATCGTGGTCTCCGTGGTAAAGGACATCTGCACCACAAGGCAAGGCCCTCCCGAAGAGCTACCTGGAAGAGGAACCAAACCTTGTCTCTTCGCCGATATCGTTAGATCTGATCTTGCCTCATTTGGATGTTATGTCTTTAAAGAGTTCCTTTTTTATTATATGTATCTTTTAGGGTGTTTTGGGTCATCTCTGTCTCCTTTTGCACATCGAACACCAACAGTGTTTAGTTTTGCAGTTATCAGAAGTCAACCTAGTCTAGATTATTTGTATTCTGAATTTGCAGAACCTTCTCCTTTTGCACATTGAACGTCAACAATGTTTAGTTTTAAAGTCATCCGAAGTCAATCTTTTCTAGATTATATGTACTCTGAATTTTGCAGAATTTATTGTTTTGCTTCATTTGGTGAACAATCCTTCCTGAATTGAACCCTCTAGTACATGTCCGCGGTTTACATGAGAGCTGACTCCTTCATAGAAATGCAGGTTTACAAATTTTGAGCAGTTTGCTGGTAATTCTCTTTGATCACTTTGCTATGTAGTCTTAAGGAGCAATTGTTGGCATGCGGTACATTATATTCTATTATGTGGTTGTATATTTCCGATTTGATTTGTAGGGATCATCGGCTCATACCCACGATAAATATGAACTGGAATTGTGTGATAAATGTCTTTCGAATGTTTGAACGTTAGTCCTGTAGGCTGTAGTCAGATGATTACTAACTTTGCTAGGATTTACAGATGGTCGAGTTCACGCTTTTTGGGCTAGAAATTGACAGAATGCTCACATTTGATTATATTCATCTTGTTTGGAATCTTCTAAATCTAGAAATTAGTTACTTATAAAATCTTATTTGACAAATAATGTCTTGATGGTAGAAGTTGGATTATATTAATAGTTCAATTATATATTTACTTTTATGGTAATGGCAAAAATGTAAATAATATTGACATTTAGATATAAATAATGTTTGAACGTTAGTCCTGTAGACTGTAGTCAGATGATTACTAACTTTGCTAGGATTTACAGATGGTCAAGTTCACGCTTTTTGGGCTAGAAATTGACAGAATGCTCACATTTGATTATATTCATCTTGTTTGGAGTTCTAAATCTAGAAATTAGTTACTTATAAAATCTTATTTGACAAATAATGTCTTGATGGTAGAAGTTGGATTATATTAATAGTTCAATTATATATTTACTTTTATGGTAATGGCAAAAATGTAAATAATATTGACATTTAGATATAAATAATGTTTGAACGTTAGTCCTGTAGACTGTAGTCAGATGATTACTAACTTTGCTAGGATTTACAGATGGTCAAGTTCACGCTTTTTGGGCTAGAAATTGACAGAATGCTCACATTTGATTATATTCATCTTGTTTGGAGTTCTAAATCTAGAAATTAGTTACTTATAAAA
>JAMKQA010090352.1:0-10812 GCA_024699735.1 Posidonia australis
CCAGGGAAAATGACCAAATTGCCCCTATGCCAATTCTTGAGCATGCATCTCGATCTTTGCATTTAGTCTTGCCATGGCATACATATTAGCATGATCCACGTTTAGCAAACATTCATCAAACCTTTAGCAAGCATTTGGACTAGAAAGACCGAATTTCTCGGACGTACGAGGGTGCCTAATACCTTCCTCGTGCGTAATAGGAATCCTTACCCATCCTCTGGTTAGTAGACATCCAGCCTTCCCATATGCATCCCATGCATTCATCCTTTTGTGGTTTTCCTCGTCTTTCCCTTAAAAGACTAGGTGGCGACTCCCCTTTTTCTTTTTCTTTTATCCTATCCTTGCGCCTTCGCCATCATGGCGTGGCTGTGGTCTCCCCCACCCCTCCTCCGAGTCGGGCACGGTCACACCATGTTTAGAGGTCTTTATTACCTCATTAAATCACTCATTTGACTACATTTGAATTGGTAGCCAAATTTGGCAAGTTTTTGAACTAATGGTGTTAGATGCTATAATCTAGGCGTCTAATGTTAAACACCTGATATTTAGCGTCTTACACCTGACAACTCAGTTGTGCCACAACAACCACTTTCCTCCTTTGGAAAATTTTGAATTCAAAATATTTCTTTATTTAGAAGATTCCTCTAATCAAGTGTGATGTCAATCAGTGCTAATCAGCCCATTAATTGATGGAATATTCCCTGATCAAACAATAGTAGCCCCTGGATTGTGTTGAACGCCGAGTGTTGGGCGTTTAATAATGTACACCCAATGTTGGGCATATAACACTTTTGAAAAGAAAATGTTTTATGGTAGCTGTGCATTCTTACCATTTCTCTATAAATGGAGAGGCACTCTTAGCCTTTGAGGAGACATGGACATTGAGTCAGAGGACCAGAAATTATCCAGAAGAGAGGGGAAATAATTTTAAAAGAGAGGGAGTGAAGAAGTTCTGAGGGAGGGCTTAGGTTTTTCTATAGGTTCCGACCACGTCACGCCAACATTTCACGTCCTACATACACATCATAAACAAAATGGGGTTTTTATTTTGTATGTTTCATTTCATGCATACTGTGCATGTTGTAGCTAGGCATATACATTTAGTTGCAATTGGGGGCATAAAACCTCTTGGGTAAGTAGTTTTTCCTCTCAATTTCATGCTTATAATTTATTTAGTTGAGCCACTTACTACACTTTGTTAATCTACATTTTTTTTATATTGTTTTGCAAGGAAAAGAAGAAGCTCAGCTACACAAGCATCCTTAGGTGATGTTGCCATCGTCCTAAGGTAGCTGAACCTGCAACCAAAATGGAATCTCTCCAAGGTATCTCAAGGGCCAGCGAAAGCAAACCGAGAGTGGCGATCACATCAGTTCTGACATCCGTGGAGTGAAGAAATTGGATATAAATCAAAGGGAAACAAACGAGGCCATGAAATGACAAAACTTAAGAAACATTGTTTCCTTCCTCCAAAATCTCGCATCCACACTTGGTAGCTGCTGATGGCTGTGATAGCAAAAGGCGACAAAAACTGACAAGGATAAAAGGAGAAGAGGGGGACTAGTATCAGACAGTGATCCAAAGGAAAGGGAGTAGAACTAGAGAAAGAAAGTGATTCCAGAGACAAGTTAGGGAGAGAGAGAGAGTGCCGGAAAAAGGAGTAGAGCCACCGAAGAAAAGAAGAGCTCATTTGCCATAGTAGGGTACTTGTCCCACACCCTATCTCTTCATCCATTCGAATCAAATTCATGGAATATCAATAGATTAGAGTGTTTCTTGATGAATGGAAGTAATCCTTGAAATTTCAGTAATTTTTTGATGATTTTTGAGTGATATTCGAGAGTTATTGCTACTGTGGTTTACAATGACATCATTAGCTTTATGATTTTGTATCTCAAATTATACAAGTCAGTTTTTAATGATTTTTGTTCCAAAAGATAAAAAACTTATAGCACCATGATTTCATGTATTTTATAGAATTTTTAGAAGGCCAAAGATGGGTCCGCCTGAGATTCCCACCTCAGGTAATTTCTAATGTTGTCGTTTTTGGGTTCTCGTATGAATTGTAAAACCTGACTCGTAGGTTTAGCTCACATGGGGGTCATGCAGGTCAGTACCATAGTTTTTGCAGAGACTGATTTTCAATGGAAATATTTGCGTTTAATTGTGAATTTGAATCCATGTAGCAATAGGGTAGTGATTGATAGCGGAAAAAGATCTCCATGAAGTCGATTACGAGCCTTAGGCCATGGTTGCCGATAACGAATCTGGGTGAAAAAAACCATGACTATGGTTGTGGTATTGTAGGACTCAAGTGAAAGAGACTGGTTTACTCTTTGTGCCAATGCAAGTCGGGTCTAGGGTTGGAGTCTCTAAGTGTCCGAGCACCAAGAGGCATCAGAAGGACGCACCCGATGTGTGTTGAGACTTATGTGATACTATGAGGCTTGTTGGTCAGAGCGGTTGCACCCTTGCATGGGGTGGTCCTCCATGGTAGTGCAATTGAAAGAAGCAGGAGTCTTCAACAATTGCTTGTGGCCAAGTCCATCACCTGTGGCTAAGGTGAAACGATAGGTTTTTGTTCGGACTATGTGTGGTTTTCTAAAATGGTTCCAAAGGAGGATTTGATTTGTGAATGCATGAATAGTTTAAAAAGTGCATGTGATTTCAAAGGAAATGAATATGATTTGAAAAGGCATGTTTTGTAAAGTGAATTTTCAGAAAATTATGGATAAGCTTCATGGATTTGCTGATTCGGTTTTGACAACCATGGTTTGTGGGTTTCTCATGATTTTACCATGATTTATGGAGGACGCGTACTTGGTGATTTGATGTCACTTACGTGTTTATTTTGTGGTTTTTGTTTCTAGGTACAGATTAGAGGTGTAGTCTAGTCCTGGTGCACATAGAAGGAGCCATGTAGCCACATATTAAGGTTCTTGGTAGTCGTAGCTTGTTTAGTTTATTTTTCCTGGTTAATTTTAATTAGTTTTCATAATTAGTTATTTGATTCATAGTCTGGGTAGTACTAGTACTAGTTGTATCATAGTAGGGTGTTACATGCTGAGAGGGCATACCTTGTGGTGTTGGCCAGTACGAGTAGTGCACGTGCCTCATTTATGGTGCCATCCTGAATGATAGAACAACTTTCCCAAGTAGAGTTAGCACTTGGAAGGTCCTTTCGGTGAAAGGACTTAGGATGGATTCACTCTTCACAGGGTGGCAGATCCATAGCAGTGCAGTGCACCTTGATGGCTACTTATAGCTTGAGTTAGTTGCTCAACATCGAGCAACGTGACTCAGTGTGGTTTTTAACTAATGTGGCATGTGCTTGTGCTTTTGGCTAGTGAGGCCTGAGTTTCGTAGTATTGGTAGATTTGGTGAAAATGATGTTTTAAAAGATGATTAAATGATTTGGAAAAGAAAAGTTTGATTTCGTTTTCCCATGAGGTGTATGCTAGATGACTTTTTTGGTCACTCACCATTTTTTTTGTGGTTTTTAGTTGCAGGTGCAGGCAAAGCAATAGTTGTTGTCTTTAGTGCATATAGTTGGAGTCTCCTAGCCATTTATTGCAAGTTCTTGATAGTCTAGATACTTTAATTAGCCTTTTGATTTTATGTAAATTAAGCATTTAATTATGTTTAATTTATTTGGACTGATGAGTCTTGGGGGTAGTGACACGAGTCATTACAAAATTGGTATCAAAGTCTAGGTTCACTAGGTTGCCCTAGCCTAGGATGTTCAGTCTAGTGACTCTGTAGGTTTGCATGCATAGTCATATTTGCATCTATCAGTTTTACCATGATTTCTATTTGTTTCTTTTTTATTGCTTGTACAGGTACTTTGTTCTTCTCCTTTTGCAAAATGCCTCATTGTGACCACAGCAAGGGTAAGGCCTCTGTTGAGGAATCCAAATCTCATAAGGAGGGCAAATGGAAGGCCATGCGGGCTAAGTTGCGAAGCTTGGTGCATGAAATTTCTCACACATTCGATAAGGTTGGTTCCAATGGATTGTTAGGAAATTCGTGGCTGTAATAGATAAATAAACTCCATGCATTAACGTTTGGGGGCAAGGATGGGGTCGAAGAGAGTGAGGCATGGTTGGAGAGGGTGGTAAAGAAACTGAATAGTATGGCGTACCCAAAGGAGCATTGGGTGTTGTTGAGGCTACCTATCTACTAGAATGTGAAGCAGATCAATGGTGGAAGTCAATGAGGCAACTGAAGTTCTTAGACTTGGTTACTGTCAGTCTCAAGTGGAAGGACTTTGAAGTGGCCTTCTACAAAAAGTACTTCCCCAACCATGTGTGGGAAAGATTTGACCGAGAGTTCTGGAATTTGCAGCAAAGCAACATATCAGTGCTCAAGTATGAAGCCGTTTTTGCTCGTTTGGAACGCTTCTCTCAGGCCTTTGACACCAAGGGTTGGTGAGCACAGAGATTCCTAGAAGGCCTACAATCAAGGTTGAGGCTGAAAGTGATAGGCTACCGGTGTCAGATTATAACAGATATGGTCGAGATAACTTCTCGTTTTGAGGATGATTATAAGAAATTCATGGAGGGTCATACCAAAGGGAAGGGTAAGTCATCTTTTGCTTTTTGATTCTCTTTCTCTGGCTCACCAAGTTCTAGTGATATTGGTAGCCCTAGGAAGAGGAGGAAAGAGAAGTCTACTAGTGTTTTTGGTGGTTGCCATAGTTTTGTTGGTAGCAGTAGCGCTGGCCTTAGTCAAGTAGGTTCCAATGCCCTTAAAGGGAATCAGTGTTTCCAATGTGGCCAAGTAGGTCATCTTGTTGCAAATTGTCCTCGTTCGCAATAAGCTCCAAACTAGATGGTGTGCGACAATTGTGGAAGGCTAGGACATATTCAAAAGTTCTGTCTGAATCCTCCCAAGAAGGCAGGAAGCGCACCACAGCAGCCGACGAGGAGATAAGTTTTTACTATTAAATCTCCTGACGTGGTGGAGGATAAGGATGTATAATTTGGTGTTGTATAATCCTCTATGTATTTGTTATAACCTCTTCTGTATTCTGAATAGTTGTCTAATATGAGAATATTATTTTGTTGGTGTGCTCGGTCATTAGGTTCTTTTCTTGTGGTGGGCCAGATGGCCAAGGTGTTGTTTGACTCATGAAGGTTTTTCTCCTATGTCTCTAAGTTTTTTGCGACAGAGATAGAGGATAGACCAGCTAGGCTAGCCATTCATCCTAATATGGTGACGCCGCTAAGGGAGCACAATTTGGCTTCGAAATATTTATGATCTGTCGACTTGACGCTAAATGGCAAAGATTTTAATGCCAGTCTTATCATCATGGACATGCATGAATACAATGTGATACTTGACATAGATTGGCTGGCTCATTAGTCTGCCTTGATCAACTATGCTCAGAGGAGAGTATATTTTGGGTCTACTAGAGATGGTTTCTTCTTTGTGTAAGGTGTGTGTTAGGGTGAGCCTATGCTTGTCATTTCAGCAAAGAAGACTTACAAGTCATTAGTCAAGAGTTTTGTGGGCTATCTAGCTAGTATAGTTACCTCTACTTCTCCTGAGTTGGGTGTTCACAATATTTTTGTGGTTTAAGAATATCCAGATGTGTTTCCTAACAATTTCCCTAGTATGTCACCTCACAGGGAAGTAGAGTTCTTGATTGATCTGGTTCCAAGATTTGATGTTGTTTCAAAGTCTCCTTATCGTATAGCACCAGGGAAGTTAAGAGAGCTCATGACACAGTTGTAGGAGTTATTGGACAAGGATGTTATTAGACCTAGTGTATCTCTATGGGGAGTGCTTGTCTTGTTTATTTGCAAGAAGGATGGGTCACTTCAATAGTATATAGATTACTAGATGTTGAACCAGATCACAGTGAAGGACAAGTATCCTTTGTCCTGCATTGATGACCTATTCAATCAACTGCAGCCTACTTTGGTATTTTTGAAGATTGATCTGAGACCAGGGTATCACTAGCTGAGGATATAGGATTCAGGGTACCCAGAAGATCTAGCTACAATTTTTCTCTCTCTCTTCTGAGTACTTATAACTAGTACTTGCATCCAATCTAAAGCTAAATCCAACATTAAACATCATAAATAAATATGCTATTAACTGAATTAAATTGAACTAAACACTTACCCAAAATCTTTGATGTGCGGTCGACTAACTCCATCTTCATGTGCACTAGTGATTTCTACTCTTATCCTATACCTAAGAAAACACCAACAAAATACACATGTGTGACCACTGAAAGGTCATCTAGCACACCCCACAAAAACTCACACTACTTTGGCATCTCTCTCTCAGATGCCGCACACAATCCCAAGCAATTCACTTTTGCCCTTCAAACAACTCAACTCTTGAAATCACGTCTTTGAGAACTATTTTTTTCTAAATCATATTCTTAACTTTCAAAACAATTTTCTGTCTTTTCTTTCAAACCATATGAAAGATTTCAAATCTTAATACATACTAGAAATTGTCACACTTTCCAAGTCAAGCATACAACCACTGGAGAATGCCACACTGATACTAAGCCTCAGCTCAGTCAATACAACAAACCATATTTCAAAAACTGGCACAACTCCTTTCTTTTTCTCAACACTTTCTTTTACTTTAAAACCTTATGCTTATCTCAAGCATCTTTCTTTTCTTTTGAAAACTTACACTTTATTGAATTACTTTTCTTATAAAACTCTTTCTAAACAATATGCCAAAACACATCAATTAGGCAAAAAAATCTATTCATATTTGTCTTTACCAAAAAACTCTTTTACTTGGCTCAGGGGTCTGGTTCAACATGCCGAACCTAAGCGGTAGACTGAAATAGGCCCAGATGTTCAAATCGGTCAACCGACCTTCAAAACGGTTGTCCAAAACTCCCTAAAACGGTCATCTGAACATACTAGGTTGTCCAAAACAGGGCTTAGGGCTGAATACTGACAAAAAAACGACATACTAGTTTTATTCGGTATACTGAATTTTCCATTTTCTGAAATCTCTTTTCTTTTCAAAACACTTTATTTTTACTTTTAAAATCCCATACTTTACTCAAGCATGTTCTAAACTCTGCTGCACACTTGGAATGACTATTCCATGCCAATACTAAGCCTAATCCAGCACAAGCTCCAAAATCCTTTCTGAAATTCTTTTTTTTCATAAATCTTTAATATGGGTTCCTACTGGAACCAAAACTCTAGAAAAGTCTATTTGAAGAAAATCTCTTTAAATCATGACTTTTCAAACATTTTCATTTTTTCTGAAACTCATGCTTTATTCTAATGCATTTCTGAAAAACAATTCTTAAGACTAGGTTCTAGCCCAAACTCTACCTCAAGAATTGGCTAAAAACACAACATTGGCTGGAACTAGTCTTAAAACACAAGTCTCAACTCAGCTAGAATCTGGCTAAAACTTAGAAGCCAACACAGCTTGATTCTAGCTCAAAACTATCGCTTTCTCAAATCTAACAACTTTCTAAAATTTCTTTTTTAGTGTCACCTTGATTAAGAGTGACCTGGCCACAAACGGAGGGAGAGACACCAATCTCAACCTCCTACGCTACCACAATGAAAGTCCCTATGCTAGACATTTCACTGTCTGTCTCAACCAACAGGCCGCACTATTGGGCTCCTCAGGCCCCTCTGAGCCAACAACCTCTCTCTATTTTCTCTTTGCACGGGGATGCATTTTCCAATGCCCCTTTATTCTCTTTTGGTGTTTGAGCTCTCTGGTGATTTACTTGGCCTATTGCAGGCCCATAGGCTATCTTACCAGGCCCATCGCAAGCCCACGAGTTATATCACTTAACCCTCTCTAACACCAAGTCTCTGCGTACCCAATCTCTTTCACTTAGGTATCAACTCTGAAAAACTCTTTTCTGAAAACATGCATTTCTTTTCTAAAATTCTTTTCTAAATCTTTCTGTTATAGAAATCAATTCTGTAAAACTACTCTTTTTCTGAAAATAACACTTTTTAAAGCTTTTTTCTAATCCAGAATCATTCTGGAAAATCTTTACTTAAATACAAAGAATCCTATTTTAAATCTTATTCTTTCAAACCCTTTGCAAATCTGTGCATTTATTTTCCAAACTCATGTTGAAACCTTTTTTTGAAAATGCTCAGAAACCATTTCTGAAAATACCACTAAAATGTTATACAAAGGAATACCATAAAAATCCTTATAGTTCCTTATCAAAATTCATTAGAAACCACTGTTTAAAGTCATCCATGCTCTTTAGGGATCTTTAAAGAACTCTTTAGAGAACTACTTCTCAAAGATACTCTTAACTTCTTATGGTAAACTTTGAAAATCATTAAAACTTTCAAGCTTAGTTGAAAAATTAATTAAGCACTTTCCGGGTATATATAGAAGCTTACAGTGGTCTTAAGTCCACAATGACTTACATGATCAAACATCAATTCATCTTGCTAATCCTTTTCAAGCCATTCCCAAAACCATGCTAATGGTTTCCTTCTTGTTCTTGTATCCATTTTAATTATCTCTCTAAGATTAATTCATATATACACCAATATATATATATATATATATATATATATATATATGTATTAATCAACTATTAAAATATTCAACATAGGTTCAAGATTTGATTCAGCATACTGCTCAAATTTGGTATGCCAAAATTCCCTGATTCGACATATCGGAAAATTTCGATATGCCTTTTCAAGTGATTTCTGAAAACTGAAATTTGCTTAGAAACAAACTGTAGACACCTTGATTTTGAGGTGATTCATTGATAAACTTTTTAGATGTTGTTTTGGATGTGGCTAACCCTTGAATCCCATTAGCTAAACCAATCCCAAACCTATGGCAGGTCCACTGCCTAATTAGAAATTCAAACAGATAGGGGAGAGCACAAGGCTAGAGCACCAAGCCAAAGAACCTAGCTTGAGCACCTAGCTAGCATAAGCCAAAGCACATAAGTGGCGCACTTAGCTGGCGCACCACTCTGGCGCACCAACCTGGCGCACCTCTCTGGTGCACCAACTTGGCCACCAAGCTGGTGCACAGCAACTTTTCAGGCTTCTGGCTGCTAGCTTTCCACCTCCCATGTTTGTAACCTTTGCCAACGAATATGCCATGGAATCTTCCCAGGCTCTTCGTTTACAAGGCTGCTTGTATTCTCTAGGAGTTACCTTTGAGAAATTCCTATATAAGGACATCCATAGGCAACCATTTAGGGACCTTCGGATCTGACCTTAGGAGCTGATCTTATCATCTTGAGACAGATCTAGTGCAAACTACTGCAAGCCAGTCTCATTTTCCCAAGCATTCCTTTGCATTTTGAAGAATTCCCAGCCCTTCCAAAGCAACAAGGGATCTTATTATCTTTGATATTTCAAGAGGGAACACCTTGGACAAGGTAAGTCCTCCATGCATTCCTTTGCTTTTGCTTACTTCCTACATTAGATAAAATATGCCGTGCACTTCATATAAACTGATCTTATTCTTCTTTTTGCTTACATAAATTTCATGATGAAGATAACCACCCTATAAGATATTCTGCATGTACAATCTAAATAGAAAAATTCTGCACCTTAATGTTCCTGCAAATGGCCTTTCTTTTTTGTTTCTTTGCTCAAGAAATCTTTGTTTTTATGCACATGCATGCCAGAATATGCAATAGACATGTTTTTATGTATTCATCACTTGCATATGGCTTGTCAAGTTTATCTTCTCATACATGTTCTTTAGAATCTTATTTAAGCATTTCTGCCATGAACCCATGATTTATTTTGCTTTTGAATCAAATAAAAAGAAAAGTTTCTATTCATTTGCATCACATCATATTTCAGTTTCCATCATTTGCATAACTGGCTTAATTAAAAAGGAAAATCACATGTCTCTAAATCTGAACCAGAATTCTGAATCAAACTGCAGTCTGATTCAGATTTTCTGGGGAGCACCTATATGGCACACCAGAGTGGCGCACCAAATCAGAGCATCACTCTGGCGCACCATTCTGGTGCACCAAACTGGTCAGAGAAGCAAAATCACCCTCTTTTGCATCCTCATCTGCATGTTTTCCCAAATGATTTTGAATCTGAATCTTTCAGTGATGATTATTTCGTATTTTATGATTGTGCATGCATGATTTCAACCACAAATGATGTTGCTTTTCTAGTTGTTTTACACTTTGTATCCTCAGCCCATGGCTGAAATCTGGTAGGCTGATTGCACCTTGCTCCGATACGGAGATTCTTATGTATCAGCCTATGATCTAGGTGACATGGCTGAACTCTATTGCTCTCATTTGGCATGATGTGATCTTGTGTGAGGCTATTAGCCCTTGAGCACAATATCCATAGATCTTCTCACACTTGCATTTCTTTCATTTTTAAAGGATTTTGTCCGATTTTGCAAAGTTTTTACATTGCATAACTTTCTAGAACGCATTTATATATGACTTTGCACTGCGGGATTTCTGTTTTTCCTCAACACATCTTCCTGGCCCACATACGAGCACATAGGTGGCGCACCAGACTAGAGCATCAGTCTGGTGCACCACACAGGCACATCAGCCTGTTTTTCAATAGCACACAGCAGCTTTCGCATAGTTTTTTAGCATGATTTCCTAGTTTGATTTACTTCTGGATTTTTCTGGTTTTCTTCCTAGATATATCAGGAATACCCAACTCTATTTTCAATCCTTTTTTATGCATGTTAGATCACATTTAGCATATAGCAAAGCAAGGATGATAAGTCGCTCAAAATACTTAGATCCTTGATCTTATTTATGCAATATCTTTGCATCGACATTTGACCCGATATATGAGCGATACTTCTGAGCATTAGGAC
>JAMKQA010090354.1:0-13808 GCA_024699735.1 Posidonia australis
CTTGTCCTTTTTTTGTTTTTTGCATGATTTTTCATGTTATGGTTTTCCTTGTCTTCCATAATAGATTAGGTGGCGACTCCATTTGTTTTGTGTTTTTCAACGTGATTTTGCTGACCGATTTCGCATTCATTTGCAGAATCACCTCGCCGGCATGGTTACACAAGCGTCATAATAAAAGGCATGAATCGGGTCATGTGCATGTATTGTGGCATAGCAACTGTGTAAAAAGATACAGAAAGCATGTACAGTCACATATATACAAACAAGTAGAACAAGCAAACAAACACAAAGCATACAGGGCAACGCCAAGCAAACAAGAAAACCAACACGAAAGCCAGAATCTAGTATCCCCAGTGGAGTCACCAGTTCCTGTGACCATGCCAATAGAACCTGCATGACTTCTCGTGCATGGAAAAACATAAAGATTCCTGATATGGTCAGGATAAGGTTGGTGAATCCATGAAAGGAGACTCGACTAGAAAACATCAAAGAAAGACAAAGAAAAGGATAAGGAAAGGAGTCGCTACTTTTAATAGAAAGACAAGGAAAACCAAAGCCAATAAATGCAAAGAAAACGATGTAAACAAATACATGTGGGCTCCGTACCTAATGGATGCAGCATGTAAATTACTATGGGCCAGAGAAAAGAAAAGGATTCTTGTTACGCATGGAGAAGGTGTTAGGCACTCCCATACACTCGAGAAATTAGTCTTTCATGGTTAACCGCTTGCTCATGAACTAAGTGTGTGCATGCTTGTCTACTTCTAATGCGTGTGCCTAATATGAATGCGAGAACCTAACATGAAAACTATGTGAGATAAGGAATAAAGGAAAAAGGTAAGGAAAACAATCCATGGGTCAATGTAGGCATTGAGAATGCCACTTAATGTACGCCTTAGGGCCATGGGAAAATCATGTAAAAATCAAAAATATTAGGAGAAAGAATCACGCAAAACAGTGGAAACTAGAAACACTCGTGAAAGTCAAAAGAAGGAAAATAATCTGTATTTAGGTCAATGTTGGCATTTTTCATGCCTATCAATGTACACCCTTGGGCGATAGAAGTCCAACACAAATAAAAATCGTGAAAGTCTAAGAAAAGCGTGAAATAACATGAAAAGTGATGCATCCAACTTGGGAAAGATAACGAGTAGATAGAATGAAATGAGGATGACCCGGGGTCAAGCAAGGATTAGGAGATCACATGGAGGTCAAATCAAGAAGCAAAGAACTTGTTGTAATCACTAGGATTCTTGGGCCCTACGTCGATGATTTTTGCTAACTGATTTTGTTAGCTAGAATCGCTAGATGAAACCACTGCCTGATACTGCCTCTTGCTTTTGCCGATTCTGTCTGCCAGTCTTACCCATCATCAGGACTCGCGTGATCCTTCAACAGCTCAGACAATGAGCTCTCGTTGAAATCTTCTCTGGACGGAAATGAGAGGCCTGATGCTTGATCGGATAAGCAAGAATGGACCAAGGGGAGCATGCTTTGTCACTCAAGTGGAAGAAACATGATCTAGATTCTTCTCCCTGTTGATCTCAATGAGGAACACATCGTTCAGTCTCGGCAAAAGGCGATGAGGCTTGCAGAGCCATGGCGAGGCAAGGAGGAGAGATCCAGGCACTCAGAAAGCCAACCTGGAACATGAGGGACTCCTCCATGCGATCAGATCGCCGGACGGCATTCCATGCCACCCTTCTCACCTAACTTTCGACGTGAGTGCCAGACGTCTATAGAGGAAAACCGATAAACCTTACAGATGGCTGGTGAGGCAAGGGATATGGAAATAAAGTATTGGAAAGCAAGATAGAAGGAAAAGGAACATATTCAACCGCTCAAACCAAAGGAAAGATCATCAAATCCTTCCAACCGTCTACCTCGCTGGCACAAACACCAATCGTCCTTGTCTGAGGTCAGCGAATTCTATCTAAAGCCTGGTGAGTTAGAAAAGACAAGGAATGCACGCAGGTAAGGATTTCGTTGAATGAAACACATTGAAACATTCTCCCTGACCTGAATTGCCAGTGCCGATAAAGCACTGTCGTGTTATGTTGTCCAGTCAATGGCGATGGAGGGAGAGAGGGAGAGAGAGAGAGATCCTACGAGGCATGCATGTGAAGGTCTTGAGGTTGACAAACCTCGCTCCCGACTTCGAGTGCGTCTAGAGGGGAGAAGCTCCTCGTCACTGTTACTTATAGTGGACGCCTGAGAGGAAGGGGATCAACACCAGAATTCGACACCCGACGGCAAGCACACTCACACTGGACTTCAACAAAAATGGAGGAGAGTTAAAGGCTTATCTGTGGAGAGTCAAAGAACGCTGGCGGCTCCTTGAAGCTCAAGTAATGTCAATGGTAGATGGAAACATCGTCGGATGCGCCAAAGTTGAAGTTAGATCGTCGGGAGTGGACTAAAGCTAAAGCTCTGGAGTTGGAAGGTGAGAAATGAGAGTGATGATGGTGATACCCCCTCTCATGTGGCACGGAGGGGTTTAAATAGGCATCGAGAATGATCTAAGGTTGTTGATGAGTAATGGCCAAAAGCTGACGACGGTGATGGATGAGGGATTGAATTGGTGAATTTAACGCTGGATTAGGGGCACTACGGTCTTTGGAGGCTAAAGAATAGGGTTGGGATCGATCCTAGCCATCGTCGTTGAAAGATCAAGCAGCTAAATGGTGAGAAGGACTTCTGCACCCTCCAGTATTGAAACAAGGCACTTCGCTAGATATTTTTGCCACTTAAATTCGCCGACAACATATGGTTGATGATCCCGTCATCAATATCAACTTAGAAATACCACTTGGCCCAGCAAAAGCCAATCAAACATACCTTGAGCCCACTAACTCCATAGCTCACATCGTCTCTCCTAAGTCCATCTAAATTTACCTGTAAAATTTGGGGTGCCTACAAAAACCAAATTGTCTAACAAGTAGAGAACCTATCAAAGAAGTTGTTGCAGCAGGCTGAAACTCAGAAGCAACTGAGCCTTGAAGTGGACAGGATACTTGCATCTCTGGGGCTCGCATAACTGTCACCATGACAGACTTGAAGATGGACTCCAGAGCGCTAAAGGTTTGCCAGTGTCCCAAAATCTAAGAATAAGAAACCCCATGCACCGGGAAATGGTTTTCATGAGGCGAGGAGGAGGCAGTTGAAGTCAAAACAAGGGAAGGAGGGACCGAAACAACGATCCCATCCGAAGCAACAAAAGGATGAGACTCGTTGACACATTGGGGCGCCATGGCTGACCATAAGTGAGTGCGAATGGAACTACGATAGTAAACAGGAGGACGAAACATACGATAAGCTATCGTCGAAAATGACAAATAACTCAAGAAAGGATTGTTGAGAAAGAGCAGCAGAAGGGAGATTAGTGAAAGGATCGCATGGGCTCCAGCTAAGGAACTCGTGTACTGACCTGCAACAAAGGCAAGGGCAGCAACGAGTGTCAAAACGAACACAATGCAAATGTTATTATGGTAGCATGAAAGGCACACGAGCACATGAATGCGACTAAAATGCACTCTCTCACCATCTAAGTGTGTCCTAGTAGGTTAGCTACTCCAGACTCTCACAAGGGGATATGGGTCTCCAACTCAAGGTAGAAATCAAGGTCCTCTCACTAAATCCAGGCTAGAGCACAAGAAGTGAATGGGTGGTACGTTGGTGGCCTCAACTCCTATAGTAGTAAAGAGTTATACCCTCTACTAACACCGACACAACCCTAGATAAGGAAGACAAACTAGCAACACATCCCACAGCTAAGCCATAGAACGGGTGACCAAAATTATCCTTCTCGGACTAAGCAGGTGAACTCCGGAGAGAAGAAGATACATGCTCCTACATGATAAATCATGCGAATATGCTTTATGTCTTTTACTTGCGTTTTATTAAGCCAAGAGAGAAAGTGTAGATTTATCTCTAGTTGTGCCCTATTACCGATTTTTTTGTGTATTTGTTTCTTTAGATTAAATCAAGAGGGAAGGCAAACACATCTTTACTCTCCTAGTTATAACAGGAAAAAACAAAAGAGAAAACAAGCAATGATGTGAGGCACACAAGTAAACATACAACAAACAAAAGGCATTATCACGGTATGTGTAGGTGTCGTGTTGGCATGATAGTGGGAAAGAAAACAACCAATCATAGCAAAAGGCAAGTAATAGCGAATGTGCAAGTGTAGTAGCATAGCAAGTGTGTAACAACTCATATTCGGAAGTGGTGTTTTGGCTAGATATTTTAATAGAGTTTTGGGTCATTGGATGCAGGGTCCCTTACATTCAATGTCAAACGCAGTTCAGGCAGCATTCTATGCCTAGATTAGTGGGTTTCTGGCCTACTGGTGTTGTGTGGTTTACGAGCTGTATGGGCCCTTGTAGGAGTTTTGTAGGTTTGTTCTGGGCTACGAAGTTTGGTTGACATGCTTAGGTGGCTAGTCTCTACTGACCGAGCCACGTGGACGTGGAAGGTCGCATGGTTTGGTCTCATGCTGTGACTTCCTTCCCTTCTTTCTTTCTTTCCTTCTTTCCTTCCTTTCTTTCTCTTTTCTCTCTTGGGCCCCACTCCTTGCTCCTCCTCTTCTTCTTCTTCTTCTTCTCCTTCATCTTCACAACTCAAGTGAGGAAAGAGAGGGAGAAATAGAAAGAGACGAGAGAGGGCTGAGAGAGAGAAAGAGAGAGATGGCCAGAGGAGGGGGGATGCCACCGTTACAAGGAGGAGGAGGAGAGGAGGTGCTCATAGCCAAGGAGGGGGAGTTGCGTCGCCGTTCGCCGCTAGTCGCTGCCACGCCTTTGGTGGAGGTATGCACCCTGTTGGTTTCATTTTGGTCTCCAATTTGATTCCTTGGTGTATGATAGTGTGCTCGTAATTGTAGTAAATTTTATTGCATTTATTGAGCTTTTGTGGGCCATTTATGGCCGTATTTATTATGTGGGGTGAACAGTGCCCCTATGTGGGTTGAAAACCATAAAAACATGCAAATCATGCAATGGAAAAGCAGGTCATAAACCAGAAGTGGGCAAGGATCCCTGTTACGCACGAGGAAGGTATTAGACACCCTCGTACGCCCGATAAATCGGTCTTCTATAGGTTTCTCATTTGCTTATGAAATGTCGGCTTTTCAGCCTTTACTGTACACCCGAGGGCGATATGCCATGCCATGCCATGCTAAGTGAGTGGTGTCTTATGCTAAATAAGGGTGCATGATATGCAGGGGTGTGTCCTAATGCTCAGAAGTATCGCTCATATATCGGGTCAAGTGTCGATGCAAACACATTGCATAAATAAGATCAGGGATCTAAGTATTTTGAGCGATTTTTCATCCTTGCTTTGCTATATGCCAAATGCAATCTACCATGCATGGAAATGGCTAAAAACAGAGTTGTGTCCTCCCGATATATCAAGGAAGAAAACCAGAAAACACCAAAAGCAAACCAAGTTGAGAAAGTATGCTAAAAACCATATGAAAACCTGTTGTGTGCTACTGATAAACAGGCTTTTGCGCCTGTTAGGTGCGCCAGACTGGTGCTCCAGTCTGGTGCGCCATCTATGTGCTCCTGTGTGGGCCAGAAAGATATGCCAAAGCAAATATAGAAAGCCATGCAGTGCAAAGTCACATATGAATGCATTCCAGTAAATCATGCTATGCAAAATCCTTTGCAAAACTTGAAAAATATGCTTTAAAAGTGAAAGAAATGCAAGTGTAATGACTTGTAGACCTTGTGCTCAAAGGCTAGTAGCCTCACACAAGAGTCCACCCTATTCATGCTAAAATGTATGCAAGAAGGTTCAGACATGTCTCTGGATCATGGGCTGATGCACAAGGTTCTCCATATTGGAGTAGAGGCAAACAGCCTACCAGATTTTAGTCATGGACTGAACATTCAAAGGGGAAAATAACTTAGAAATCATTGTTATTTAGAGCTGAAAACATGCATGCAAAATCATGAGATGTCATAAAACCAGCAGCAAAAGAATCGGATGCAAAATCATTGGAAAACTATGCAAGCAAGGATGCAAAAGTGAGTGTTTTGCTCTTTGACCAGTCTGGTGCACTTGCATGGTGCGCCAGAGTGGTGCTTTGGGTTGGTGCGCCACTCTGGTGCTCAAGATTGGTGCTCCCTAGAAAATCTTGATCATACTTCAATCTGATCCAGAATAGAGATGGGTGATTCTTATTAATGCAGATTAGTTTATGCAGATGATAAAAACTGAAACATGATGAGATGCAAATGGGCAAAGCAAACTTATTATGATGTGATTCAGAAACATGATAAATCATAGGTTCATGGCTGAAGAAATACTTGCATAAGATTCTAAAGATGAAATAGAACATGAACTTTAACAATCGTATGCAAAGAATGGACCATGAAAACTTGATTCGCTACATATCTATTAGCATACATGTTCATGAATCGTGCACTCTTATGCAAAAGAATAGAAAAGAAAAGAAACAACTCAAAGGAAGTAACAAGGTGCAGATTTCATGCTAGAAGTAAGAAACATGCTAGCAAACAAGGCGTAGATTTGCATATAAAACATCTTGCAAAGGAAACAAGCAATCTCATCATGGAACTCTCATATAAACAGTAAAAAATCAGATCATATATGAAGTCTAAAGCATGCTTTATCTTGATGCTATGGCTGAGATTTAAAGGAGAAGGAAAGTAAAAGAGGGCCAACCTCTCAAAGTGTTCCTTCTTGAAATATCAAAGATAGAGGGATCCTCGTTGCTGTGAAAGGGCCAAAGATGCTTTGGAATGCAAGGGAATACTCTAGAAAACGAGAATAGGCTACTGGAAAGAGTATATAGCTTGCCCAAGATGCTTGCTCAGATCAGGATTGCTGAAATCAAGGTTTCTAACCTCTTCTAATGGTTGCCTATAGGGGTCCTTATATAGGATTTCTCATGGGTAACTCTTAGAGGATACAAGGAGCCTCGTAAACGAAGAGCCTGGGAAGATTCCATGGCATATTCGTTGGTGGAGGTAACAGCCATGGGAGGTGGAAAGCCAGTAGCCAGCTATCTGAGAAATGGTTGCACGCCAGGTAGGTGCACCAGGTAAGTGTGCCAACCTAGTGCTCCAGCTAGGTGTGCCACTGTAGTGCTCCTGCTCGGTGCTCCAAACAGGTGCTCCACATTGGTGCTCCAGCTAGGTGCTCTCCTCCACTTGTTTGGATTTCTAATTGGGTTGCGGGCCTGCTATAGGTTTGTGGTCAGGTTAGCTAATGGGATTACGTTTGCCACATCCAAAGCAACATCTGGAAAGCTCATCTATGAGTCACCTCAAAATCGGAGTGTCTACAGGTAGTGTGTCGATTTCTTCAAGCCGTAGAACTGAGTTTACTTCCTCCTCAGTTCCCAAGTAAAGTTCAAGGGTGCCTAGTCTAGTCCCTTGTAGTCCTTGAAGGGACGTAGCCTCACTTGAAAGCAAAACAACAGTAAATGCTTATAAGGAAGTTCAGTAGGCACAATAAACATCGCATTAAAAGCAGCTTACATCCTTAATGTGCAGAAGATCCAAAAGATTGTGGTATGCCTTGTAACGAAACACCCTAGAGGTGACCCAGTGGTCAGGCACGCATCATTGGCGGGGAAGAGGAAGTAGCTCGGGGCATAAGCAGTAAAAATAGTGGCCACGTTCCACATGCACTATGGCCCAATACTACCAAATAGCAAACCAAACGGTTAGAATAGCATTTCGACAGTAGAAGTACAAACAAACGGGTAACAAAGCAAACACTTACCGTCAACAAAGGATACTGTAGACACTCCGATTTTGAAGTCACTTGGCAGCAGGTTCCTTAGGATGATACTTAGGTCGCGGCCACCAAAACCCTAGCCCACTTAAGCCTACACATGCCCATTCAGGCCCACACTAGTCCACTCTAACCTAATTAAAATTAAAACCAAACAGAACACATTTAAAATATTTAAAATCCAATTAATTAAACAAAAACCCCAATTTAAGCCAAAATCAAATAAAATCCACTTAAAATCCAATTAATCAAACAAAAACCCCAATTCAAGTCAAAATCAAATAAAATCCACTTAAAATCCAATTAAAAAAATAAAAACACTAATTCAAGTCAAAGTCAAATAAAATCCACTTAAAATCCAATTAATCAAACAAAAACCCTAAATCAAGTCAAAATCAAATAAAATCCACTTAAAATCCAATTAATTAAACAAAAACCCCAATTCAAATCAAAATCAAATAAAATCTACTTAAAATCCAATTAATTAAGCAAAAACCCTAATTAAAGCTAAAACCCATTTAAATCATTTAAAACCCTAATTAATTGAACAAAAAACCCTAATTAAAAACCAAAAACCCTGAATTAGAATTCAAAACCATAATTAAACCATAAACCCTAATTAAAATCCAAAAAACCCTAAATAAGACCTCAAAATCCTAATTAAAAAGCAAAACCCAAAAATTAAAATAAATAAAAACAAAAACCTAAAATAATTAAAACCCTAATCCAAAACCGTAATTAAACCCAAAATCCTAATTAAAATCCAAAACCTAAAATTAAACTAGTTAAAACCCTAAAAAACCCTAAAATGATTAAAACCCTAATTAAACAAAACAAAAAAATTAAAGAATTAAAACCCAAAAATCCCTAGAAATCCCAAAACAAAAACCTAAACTAATTAAAACCCTAATTTAAATCCAACTAATTAAACCTTAAATTATAAAATCAGTAATTAAATTAAACCTACAAAACCAAATTTAAAAAAACCTAAAATTAAAACCCTAAAACCCAAAAAATTCCCAAAACAAAAAAAGTCCTAAAAACACAGCCCAATTCGCAGGCCCCAATAAGCCCAATATCTCATCTAAACTCTCAATCAAAAACTTTATAAAATATCCAAAAATAATTCCGATGAGTTCCTTATTCTCCGATGACGACTTCTGTCAACCCCGAGAACTCCGGAGCGAATCTCAGAAGCTTCCGCGATCTGTGTCAAACGTCTCCAGCTCACGTGCTCGATCCTACGGCTCCCAACGACTGAAGAGGATGATCAACGCCCAGCAAGAGTCCGTCGAAGTTTAAAACCTCACTGTCAAGCCTCCCCAACAGAGCTGCTTCGAGCCTTTTCCAAGCGCACTTCAATTCATAGAGGAGACACTAGCAATCCCCTCATCCACAACCCCTCTCTCATCATTTTCCACAATCCAGAAACATCGAGCCGTCACAGCCAGAGGAACCACCGGAGCGCCATCGTCGTCGAGCACCCCGGGGAGACAACGCTGCTCACCAGGTATTCCCTTTCTCTTTCTTTTTCGATCCAGAGCATGTCCCGTAGTGTAATCCCCTAGTTCCTAAGGTTGCGCTCAACGAGGAAATGTCCCCTATGCGCCATCGACCACCTCCGGCGATGGGTTCTCTGTCGTCGGTGAGGCCTCAGGCCTCTTGACTTCAAGCATGGCTCCATGAGCCCTTCCTCGCTTCTCCTCTACCGTCCTCTTGCCTTTGGTCCCCCTTTCCTCCAGAGGAGCCCCCCTGACCTCAACGTCGCCTGCCACCATTGTCATTGTCGTCGACCGTCGTCGTTGAGGCCATAGAGTGAGCAAACCACTGTGGCCGTGCCCCGACTAAACCAGTGCTCCTGGAAGCCTCCCCGTGGACCACCAAGCGTCCCACGACCGCCGCTCGAGCGCCCCGTCGTTGCAACGCCGTTCCCACCACCGTCGCGATCGCCGCCAGAGTTCATGAAAGGGGAATAGCCCAGGCCACTCCAGCCACGCTTGAGTCTCCCCATAGCTCTGCCATGCAGCCCCGGAGCTCCTCCGACCTCCGCCGTATCGAGCCACTACCTCCGGATGCTCCTCGGTGGAAATCCCCGTCGCCGGAGAAGAACGTCGACGAAGGGGATCGACAGGACACTTCAGCCATTGGGAGCTTGATTGTCGTCGGTGGATCCCTTCCCCATCGCCTCCTCTAGCTTCTCCACTCACTAGATCTCCGATCAGTTGCCGGAGAGGCTCGGATGAGCCTCCTAGGCCGTCGCCGCCGACAATCTTTGAATCGTTGACAGTGACTGTTAATTCTTTTTCTAATTTTTATTTTAAAATCCTTTAACTTATTTGATTATTATAGTTAAGTCCTTTTCCATTACATCTAGGTCCAACCATTTGTTTTTTAGTCCCAGTAGTTTTAAACAAAATGTCAATTCTTTTATTATTTCTAAAAAGTTTTACATATGACCCCCTACATGTTTTCTTTTTTAATTCCTAATACATTCATGCGTGTTTTATCATGTATAGGTCCCTAGAACCATGATTTCTTTACACTTAAGTCCTGAACATTTGCATTTAGCCCCTGAGAACTTTTAAAATGAGTTTTCCTTGTGAAATTTACATTCTAAATCCTGAAGGTTTTTAAAATCACATGATCAACATTAAGATTGAGTTTTTATCACATTTAAGCCCTGAACATTTGCATTTAGCCCCTGAAACTTTTTAAAATGAGTTTTTCTCTATGAAAATTGCATTCTGGACCCTAAAGGTTTCTAAAATCACACTAATCATCATTAAAAATGAACTTTTTTCACATTTAAATCCTGAGCTTTTGCAATAAGCCCTAGAGTTTTAAACAAATGGGTTTCTTCTTGGAAATTTTGCATATTAACCCTGAGAGATTGTATAATTGCATTGACTAGTATAAAAGCCGAATTTTTATCACATTTAGGCCCTGAAATTTTGCACATAAATTCATGAGTTCTTAATAAATAATTCCCGAGCACCTATAATTTTCATCCAGACCCTTAGATTAGTTTTAAATCCATTATTTAGGGTTTTAAATGTTTTCCGGCATATTTTGGAATATTTTTCACTCATTACATTTCACATTTTGCCTTTAATCAAAGATTCCATTTAAAAATCATGTTTTCACTGTGAATTGATCTCTAGTCTCACATTTTAATCACATTTGCACTTACATGTGAATTTTGCACTTTAGACCCCGAATTTTCAGGAAATTACCCCAATGCAATTTTCACATCTCAATGCCACATTGACACTGGATTCATCATCATCATGTTAAAATAGATGTCATGAATATATTTTTCATCCAGATTCTCATTCATTTTGTGAATTTTGCATTTTGGCCCTTATACTTGCTCTTTATTGTGTTTACATCATTTTGTTGTTTTTCTCGTCTATGTTTTCTTACAAATAATATCTTCTAGGCATTTGACACACATTTTGACATGACTTAGATCATGTATCACTCCCATGCTAGCGTTTATCACATCTGGCCAGGAAAATGACCAAATTGCCCCTATGCCTCCAATTCATGAGCATGCATCTCAATTTTTGCACCCAGCCTTACATAGACCTTGTCCAAGCCATTCCTTCGAATTTTTGAACATTTAGGCATTTATCCATGCATTTTATATTATTTTTCATCACATTTGCATATCAGTCCATCCCTACTTAGCGAGCCTGCATCTCATGTCGTTCTTTCGAGAATTTCTTTCTTCACTTCGTTTTCGGAGTCTCTCATCCAATATCCGATTTAATTTACTCTTATGTCTCGAATTTCTTTTGATTTGATTTGGATTTCATCACCCGAGGGCATATACTAATTGATCGAAAGGCCCACATTGGCCCATTTGCGGATCATTTTCCCCATTTTGATTTTTATCACGTTTCCCATAATTTCGATGATTTTGGTAGATCACATCTTCTAGTCTCTTGATGTTGGTGTGATTTCCCGGAGCATTCTCTTCAAAAACATCGTCATTTCATGTAATTTTCTTCATCATTTGATCATTTTCTATATGGATTTCTTTGCAATTATCACGGACATTTCACACATCCATCCAATTATGTCTTGGTATTCATATTAGCATGTTTTAGAGCATGATCTAGGCTTAGCAAGCATTCATCCAACCTTTAACAAGCGATTGAGACTGGAAAGACCGAGTTTCTCGAGCGTACGAGGGTGCCTAACACATTCCTCGTGCGTAATAGGAATTCTTACCCATCCTCTAGTTAGTAGACATCCGGCCTTCACATTTGTATCTCATGCATTCAATCTTTTATGGTTTTCCTCGTCTTTCCCTTAAAAGACTAGGTGGCGACTCCTTTTCTCTTTTGTTTAATCCCATCTCACGCCTTCATCATTTTGGCATGGCTATGATCTCTTCCCTCTGGCCCAACTTTGTGCCGGACTCCCGAGCTCGCATGGTCAGAGATACAAACCCACATAGGAGTGGCGATTCTTCTGCACAACTCCGTCCAATCCGCACATCAGCCAGGCGTAGCTGGCACCGCCCCAGTCATAGTGGTCCAACTGCTCCAGGTTGGTTAGGTAGATCAACCAATTGACCTTCATGCAATAGCCAAAGGCATCGCAGAAAATAAGCCAGATCAGCTCTGGTAAAAATTGTCGTAACACAAACCCTACCTCTTATGAGCCAAGCGCCTAGTCGAGCCACAGTTGATCCCATTATTGTAGCCACTCCAAAGTGAAAGAATAGGTGGACCTCTTGTGTTTTGGTGGTACTCGCCCCAACAGACCAGGTACCATGAAGAACCCTTGAGTGGTAGACCTGACTATCGACTCTCCCCCAAAACGTAGACACGATAGCAATGCCTAGTGGTCAAGAAGCACTATCAACTCGCCAAATGGAAAATGAAACAGATGTGTTTCGTGGCTCCACCTCTCGACCAAGGCACAAAAGAACTGGTAATGGCCATGGATGACCAGGATACTTAGCAGATAGCCAAACGGGGAGTGGTGAAGCAGAAATTTCGGCAAAAACCTTGGTAGGCACTAGAAAATGGTCCAACATCAATGTCCAATGGCACCTCATCATGTTCTCAGCATCCCCATCTTGAAAGAAGATCAACAACCAAGGTCAGAAAGCCTGCTAATCTTTGTAGACACCCCAATTTTCCGATTTTGCAGGATGGAGATGTGGTGGCTGAGCTCTAACCAAGGCCATTTAATTCATGGAGACCCAATTAGGCCCATGAAGGCCCACATAGGCCCATGAAGTCCACAATAACACAGCCCACACTTCCTTCTTCTCTCTTAAATCAACATTTCATTTCTCTCCATATTATTTCCCAAAATTCTCAACAAAGTTCTCAAAAACGACAAAATCTTACCAAAGAACAAAAAAACTATTGACTGGACCCATTTTCCTTCACCAAGCCTCACGACCTTAGCCCAAATCCACCTCCTTATTGAGCTCCCAATCTCACCGTTGATCCAGCCAACAATCCAAAGCATCCTCAGCCGTTGGATGGCTCGCTGGAAACTCCAAGATCGCCGTCCATCTATGTCGGCGGGCAGGGGAGCAAACCAGAGCGTGTGGGGGACAGCCGTTGGCTGTCTGCTGAGCTGCCGTAACGGCGATCGGAGTTTGTTGCCGTTCTGTTACATGTTGTGCGCAGAACTTGAGCCAGCCAGATGGGTTCTGGCGGCCTATAAATGGAGAAGTAGAGCTCATGAATGAGGGGGGACACATTCAGAAAAGCCACGAATTCAAAGCAGAGAGGACACAGAGAATTTAGAGAGAAACAGAGAGAGAAGAGACACTGAGAGAGAGGTCGTCGCGGAGAGGAGCAGCCGTCGCTTCTGGAGCTCCAGCGACGATCTCCAGCCAGGTACACGCCTTAACCTCTCTTAATTTCCTGAATTCCAGTCTTCCTGCCTTCCTCTCTCTTCCTGGGCCGTTTCCAAGGGATCCAGAGCGATCACTTGGCCCGCGGCGCTCCGTCGTGCCCCGCCGTCGCCAAATTCCGATGATAGAGGTGGGGGGGGGGGGGGGGGGGGGG
>JAMKQA010090355.1:0-12428 GCA_024699735.1 Posidonia australis
ATATATATATATATATATATATATATATATATATATATATATATATATCAGAATAACTTAGTGGAATAACCTTATTCCATCATTTCTACGAAATAACTATTCTAAAATAAGTAAACCAGAATAAAAATTATTATTCCAAATTTATTTTGATTTTTACACAACCAAACACAATAGTAATTCCTATTTTAAAGTTATTCCAAGTGTTATTCTTGAAATCACAGGACTTAATATTGCTCACTACCATTGTAAGAGTAAAACTCCAATAATAACAATTTTCGATTAAAAAAATTGACCATGTCAAATTAGCATCATATGTACGCTTCATATAATCGACGAATATCACAAGTCTTTGTTCAACTTTCAACACACTACTCATCTCATGACCCATGTCCAAGCCCACTACTCCAGCCCAATCTATGACACTACCACTATTCACTAAGAAGCAGCTGAACCCACGAACTAGAGTGAAAAATACTTCAGTTATAAGTTACTTATGATAACTTACTTTCATTCTTAGATATTCAAATTATCTAATATAAAACTAAATTTACTTAAGCACCACAAACATGTTTCATGACATTATACAAGAAATTATACAAACCGTACTCGAAGGATTTAGTATACACATCAACATGACTTGGAGCTCAAATAAACACCACATTAGTACACGTAGGATTTAGTATACACAAACCGGACTCCAACATTAGTACACGTAGGATTTAGCCCAAGAAATATGGTGTTTTGATTAGCATTAAATATATAACATTGAAAAAGGTCAGATTTTGATTAGCATTATATGTAACATTGAAAAAGGTCAAACTACAAGATCCGCCAAGTTGTGAAACATGTCTCTCCTGTTCACCTTAGCACTCAGAAAAATAAATAGAAGTAAATTACAAAACAAAGGCACTGGTTACATCATACAAGTCAGGATATGAACAGCCTGCAGGAAGGCAAATACTTCTCAATTCCCATAGGATTTTTTGATGGTACCGAGCACTTTTATGCACCCCTCTGAAGTTCAACAATGAGAAAATGTTAATCTTATATACGAAGCACTATGGATCTTATATTTAATCTGCTTAAAGCATTGAAGTTGTAGAATAATCTAAAATGACCAATTCCCAGAATTATAAATAAATTGTGCATCTTACATTCTTATCCGGACATTCTTCCATGCATGGAATTTTCCTGAAACAATATGCTCTCCATCCAACACTACTAGAACCACATTATACCTGAAAACGTGGAGAACGGCGTGTAGCAGATACTGATTTTGGAGATTTTGCTTGACGCATTCTTGAGCTATGCATGTTGGTTACAGGAAAAGAAAAGTCCTCTTTTACCCCCTCCGTGAAAGAACCACCCCTATCATCTTCTGACACCGGAGGAGGGGAAGATATGGTAATTGTAGATGAATCCTGACAAATATCTTTTACTGCTGGTGTGGATTCTGTTAATCAGTAGATAATTCTCACAACATCAAAACAGAGTGATCAGAATACATGGAACAAGTGAAAGAGACAGCAATGATGAAATATGGGAAAGTAAGGCAAGTAACTTTTACAAATGGCTTATGATTTAAAGGAATAACTATATAGCCTGCTCGTTCACTACTAGAATGAGAGATCGTTTCCCAATTATTCAGTAATGACATGATTTTCTTAAGTGAAGGGTAAGATGCCACCAGATCTCAAAAGTAGCATCAAAGTACAAGCTTTTCAAAACTAGAGGTTCAATACATTCGGTAGGCAACAGCTTCTGAACAAAAACAAAAGAGCAACAAGAGACTAGAACAAGATACAAGAAGTTTTAAACAAAAAACACCTGCAACAACTATCGAAACAATCTAAAATCAAGCCAGTGAGTAAAAGCTCTCCCAGAATTTAGTTTACCCATCTGAAACAAGAGATGGAAGCTTCTAACTGATATAATGAAAAATTGAAGAAACAGCAGTACTTGATATGTATTTTTTAATCAGGTCTAGAAAAATGCTGTTTGTAACACTAATCAGTCTAAAACCAATTAACCATTAACCCAATCTGCTAGGCTGCAAATCCAACTAATATCAATCAAACCGTGGAGCTACTTATCCAATTAATCAGTTTGATCAGTCGATGATCCCAAATAAATCTCAAGAGAACAGTTCAGTAAATATTCCTTCATTGGCATGTGCCCAAAGCCTTACCCAAGGTTATGAGAGATACGTGAGCAAAAGATACATGGCACCAATTCAAACGTCACCATACTTTGACTGCAGTTACCAGGCATTGCCACTGAACTGAGAGATGTCATTTTATAGTCAATGACAACCAGGGAAAGTTTTTCTCACTTACAAAACCTACTGAGTAGGTCTATTTTGAAGAACTGTAGTTACATTGCATTACGAAGGTAGAAAATCAACA
Organism: Posidonia australis; assembly: GCA_024699735.1. NCBI lineage: Eukaryota > Viridiplantae > Streptophyta > Magnoliopsida > Alismatales > Posidoniaceae > Posidonia > Posidonia australis. The sequence goes on from JAMKQA010090355.1 coordinate 2,406, forward strand.
TGATGTACATCAATTTTACACTCATAGAAGTATTTTGTTTTATTATTGTTTAAAAGTGCTCAATTTTAAAGACTAAGATTTACCAAAACCTATTAGGCTAGGACCTTTAGTTCAAGTTGTTATGATAATTGGATTGTGAGAAACTAAAACAGCAAATTCTTTATTGTTTGAAAGCTCCATCTATAATGCAGAAAGGTAAAAATCAATATGGTGCTGAATACTAGGTGTATATAGACATGTTGACTGTGTGGGTTCATACAAATCCATGGGCCTTTATGATAACTTATAACAGACCCTCAATTTGTTATGTGCTCCAAACATGGTTCCAAACATCAATTTCGTATCGAACTTCGATTCAACAAAAATAAAAAACATGTCGGACATCGGTGAAAATGTCAGTGGAAATACGATAAATTTACGGAAATTCATGTAAATAATAAAAAAAACTTCGAATTTTGCTTTGAAATTCTAGAATAAGTTAAAGTACACAATAATCTACATTTAAGACTACTTAGATCAACTTTTTAAACATGTATCATAGTGAAATACACTATATGGACTTAATACAAATATTTTGAATAATAAATAATAGATAAAAATGCGTAATAACTGTTTAAAAATAAAAATACTTATAAAATTTACCTCATATATGCTTAATACAAGAAAGAATGTCTTGATTCATCAATATTATGTTGTTGTTCAGCTATGAATTTACTGTCGAATTTAAGACTCCCTCCACAATACATAGTTGTTCCAAGACATATGGTTATAATATGTTTGATATTCCATAATATAATAATGATAATCTGATATTGATAGTTGAATCAAGAATCCTATTAGTGGATACCGTACAATAAGTACTTGTTAAGGCTGCTGAGGGAAGCAATCTTAACTTGGAAGACCTTGATAAGATTGTTGCTCATATTTTGTTTGTGGTGATGCATAGTTGAAGATGGAGCTCATATCCCATTCACTTTGTTGACTTGGAATATAAGAAGATGAAGTTCTCGTCCACCCACTTTCAAATGTATATTCTGATTGCTCATAAGAATGATCTCCATAAGAACTGTAGTCATACGGGTCTGTAGGATCAGGAATATTCAGAGAATTAAATGACTCTAATAAACTTTCCCTAGTATGACTACTCCAAGAATCTGAAACTTGTGCTGTGTCTTCATGAGGTTTTCTTTTATAATGATACGACAAAGGATCAGGTCTTGATTGTTGTCGAGCTCCATGATGTTCATCTTGTGTGGTATGTGTGAATTCATCTTCATCTGGTAGTTGTGAGGTATCATCCGTATCACTCTCACCACCTAAACCTGAAGTTTCACTACAAGAATGTTTTGATGAATTAATGTATTCTTCAACATTAATGCTCATTTCAACAGCAATTCTTGAACTTGGTCTACCTTGTTCTTTATCTAGTACTGATTGTCCATTTTCTTGCAACCACTCTAGTATAGGAGCCTCATCTTCGTCCTCATTGTATATATATGTCAAATCAATTAGATCGAAGTGATCCTTATTTTCTCCTTTTCTGATATGTTTTATTCTCAATCTCATGTTATAGTGTACAAATACAAGATCATTTAATCTTTGAGTTCTCAATCTGTTTCTTCTTTTTGTATGGATAAAATTAAATGTGCTCCAATTTCTTTCACATCCTGAAGTTGAGGTAGTTTGAGATAAAATCTTTATTACAATTTTTCTTAAATTTGAAACATCTGTTACATTCAGTATCCACCATTCACTTGAAATATGATATTAAATTATTAATGTATTACTCATATTATGATGTAATGTTATGAAATAAAATAAATAATATACAAATTCTTACTTGGAGTCATTGAAGTACGGCCACGAATCACTTGAGGATCTCCAAATCCAAACATTTGGTTTCTAAAATATTTAATTTCATTCAACGCTTCTATTTGAATGTCCACATTTGGCTCCAATTTCTTTATTACCAATATCATAGAATATAGTAAATCAGTATGATTCCCAAGATCATGATCATATTGGTACTGCGGATTCAGATAGTATGCTACATTGATAAAGAAAAGTAATTAAACAACCAATTATAATGTAAATATAATTACGACAAAGATAAATATATATATTAAACTACTTATCAGCTTTATGTAAAAGGTGAAGAAGCATGTTGGACCATCTTTCTTTGATAATCTTCAAGTATTCTTTGGATGATCTGTATATTGCATCTTTTATAACATCTTTCATCAACTTCATTGCCTCATACAAGAAACCCATTGTAGGTTTCTTATCACCATCTACCAAGCGAAGAACTTTTGAAACCGACTTCATTATGCTTACTACCTTTCGAACATCTTCCCAAAAAGACTGACTATTAATTATAGAATTTATTTTCCTACCAATTGGAGTATCACTCTCATTATATTTATACCAGACTTGTGAATTAAACATGTATTTTAGTCCGCTCCTTTTATCAATTATCGATTGGAGAGTAATGTAATTTGTTGCAAATCGAGTAATCCCAGACCGAATCAAGTCACCACCACAACACTCAAGTAACCTCATAAAGGCCAATAAGTAGGAGTGATTGTAAATAAAATTTGTTACAACATTTGCTTCTTTAACAGTTTTCTCCACCAACTTTGTCCTACTAAAGTCCTTGAGTATAAAATCAATACAGTGAGCAGTACATGGTGTCCAATGATAGGATACTTAAACATAATTTTTTCACCGATTTTTTTGAAATTACTGTCATTATCGATGACAATCTGAACCACATTTGACGGTCTCACTTGCTTAATGACATCCATTATTTGTTTATAGAGATATCTATGATCTCTGATAACATCAGAAGCATCAATGGACTTTAAAAAAATTGTGCGGCCATTACAGTAAACTATGAAGTTGATAATCTGTTTTCTGGTAGTGCTTGTCCAACCATCACACATAATAGTGATCCCATAAATTGGCAATTATCGTTTCAAGCTGTCAATGTAGCTTTCTAATTCCTCATTTTCTAATTTAAGATACTTGTTCATTATATCATAATCAGTTGGTGCTTTTACTTCCGTACCTTCTTTGACTGCTACATCAAGCATATGTTGTAGATACGGTCCTTTTGTAGTATTCACTGGAATAGCATTAAAAAACATATATTTGACCACAACTTAACCAACTTTTTCTCTAGCATTTTCAAACATACCTTTGATAGTCTTCTGCTTTGACTTTTCAATTCTACATGTTGCTAAATCTGGATTATCATATCTTTGACTATATGTTCTAAACATTCCTACAATGCCTTTACCCTTATCTTTCTATACACTGTCATTGCCACTTCCACTTCCTCTAACAATTTCAGAACCATAGAATCTCTGAATTTGCTCTCTATATCATTCTTCATTTCTTGATTCCATTATAGTTCTCCTATACATGTCTCTCTTATCTTGAGTTTGACAATCAAGAAGATACACTGTATCAACATCGGAATCTAGTACAATAATGGACTCACGTTCTCCTTCATCAAACAGAATCTTCTTAAATCTTTCATCTCTTCTCGTCCTATCACTTTTCTTGGATTTTGTGCCCTTTAGTAACTCTAATCTAATCACAAACAACAGTTTGACATGACTTACACCTACTGACATTACTGTATCTACCAACAAGATGTTGCTTTAATCTTGTAATACCCCTATTCATCATTCTTTTTCCACAGTACTTGCATTCTATTTTCTATCTGTCGTTGTTGACAGCATGACCATGCAACCATCCTGGATCTTCAGATTTAACAACTCTCTTCTTATTGTCACTTCCATTACTTTAAGATCTATCAGAACTCGACATTATGAAGACTGAAAATAAAAAATTACTCAAATATTAAACATATGTTCTTTATTTTTTAAATTTTCTATGATTTTTACAATTTTTTTAGATATTTTATTTAATAATTTGTACATTTAATATTATTTTTGATTTTCTACAAAATTTCAAAAAATATCTTTATTTTTTCAACTTCTTACTATTTTCCTCATTTCTTTGCTTAAATTTGAAATATCTGAATGTTTTTCAAAATTTTCAATATTATCCAGATTTTTTAATTATTTATAAAATATTATGAATTTCTGTTTTCTTTTAAGTTATAAATATTTTACTGATTTTTTATTTACTGATTTTTAATGATTTTATAGAATTTTTAAGTTAGATTTTACCGTTATTAGTTTAGATTTATCATTTTTAGGTTAGATCTATCATGTTATTAACATTAAAATACAAAAAATAACATTAAAAAAAAAATACAAAAGCATAAAAATAAAACATGAAACCATATGGATATACAAAAGATGATGAATATAAAAGCAATCAGATAAATAAAGACGACAGATAAATATAAAAGATGAATATAAAGACAGATAAATAAAACATAACTTAAAAAAGAAATAGAAAAATACACAGACAAATAAAAACGCACGCACCCTTTCTTTTTCACGCACGCACCCTTTCTCTTTCACGGGAAGTCTGTCGTGCGGAGCGAGAGAGCATGGGAGGCGACGCCGCGACGAATCCCGTAGAGGCACGGAGGGCACGAATAGGAGTCGACGAGGGCTCGCACAGGTTGCGGAGAGCACAGGAAGCTATGGATCCTGCACGAGAACAGGCGGAGGGCACGAGAGGAGGCACGGGAACAGGTGGAGGACTGCAGGAGGAGGCACGGGAACAGGCGAAGGGCTACAGATCTCGCAGAGGCACGCAGGACACGAACGGCAAAGGAGGCTGGAGGCAAAGGAGGCACAGGTTGCCGTTCCGTCCGTCCGTGTCGATATTTGAAGGTAAGTGTCGGTCGACACGTGTTTTTACAGTATTGAAATTTACGTCTTTCTCTCGATACACATGACACGCACGACACGCCATCGACATACTCACGAACATACAGTAAACGAAGATATTCTTCCGTATGTCGTTTTCCCTATTTGAAATCCCAACATGTGTCGGCAAAATTTCACCGACACGTCTCGATGTTACGAACACTGACTCCAAATAAGAATGGCGACATATCAATTATAGAACCAGACACTGAGCATGATCATTTGACCTTTTTTTTTCTTTCGACCAATGCTCGTTTGCCAATTCAAAGGAGAGAGAATGGTTCAATCTCTCATCTTTCCATGACAAGCACTCATAGAATTTTAAAGATAAGAAAAAAGGGGAAAAAATATAAAGCTCTGATTCATCACAAATAGTGTCATTAACTTAAAATAACACAACAATGATATTATCATACCATTTAGTGCATATGCCAGAAACTTTTCTCTCATAGCTCTAACAAATTTGAAGAAACCATTAGTTTGATTCAATTCTTTGACAAGTTCTGTTGTATCTTGCAAAACTGGATTGCATTGCAGCACTAAAATTATCAAAAAGAAAGAGGTAATGTCAGCTAATAATGATGGAGGAGTTCTATTGCAATACATCTTGAATTAAATGAAAACAATTTGAGCAATCTACATATCAAGAGAACAAAAACTTACATCTGTATGTATCACCTTCCAGCCGTACAGTAAAGGAGAACTCCTTATCAGCATCTTTTTGGTCAATTTTATTGAAAAAGATTTTGACTCCTTCAGCACAATGAGAAATGGTTAACAAACATATAGTAAGTGATCTGATGAGCTTTAACACAATGTTTTTTTTCCGTTTACCTTCTCCTCCCTCAGTTCGGAAACCGAGGACCTTCCTATACCACAAAAGGGCTGTATCAATATTTTCTTTGTCAATGTCATCTTGATCATTCTTTTTCTCAAGTGTTTCCAAAGCTTTTAGACAGAAAAAAATAAAATATTACAGATTATGCAGTGGTAAATAAAAGTCAAATAGCTTTTTAACCAGATACAAACAAAGAACAATTCACAGTTTACGACACTAATGAGACGTTTACCATGCAATTTTTTAGATATTAGTGCTGCAAGCTTTTCTTTCTTTGCTCTCTTATCCTGCACAATCTTCTTGACTTCTGTGATTCTCGCTTTCTTAGTAAAAAGAGTCTCTTCTTTGTTTTTATGCTTCACCTCTTTGCATGCCTTGGCTACAAATACAAGTTGTATAGGATAATAAGTTTATTGATTGACATCCCGTAAAACACCAAATACAATGTGATCTCTCAACGTAAACATGATGGAATACGGTCCCTACTATTAATCATCCATTTCATTTAAAGGCCATAGTTATCACTCAAATGGAGATAGATAAGCCATTCCAAACACACATTATGGAAGATTTTAGGAACTTCAAAGCTGGATAGTGTTGTTTGAAAAATATGATTAATACCTCTAGCTCTGAGCTCTAGATCCATATGACCAAGGGATTCTTACATGGATGAGCATAACATGTATGAGAATGGATTCCTTTAGGCTGTAACAGTACAACATAGTTCTTTCTTTTCCCTCTGAATCTAGCAATGACTTTATAGAATATGTCAACTGCAGAAGCTCCCTTTAAAGGTAGATGTCTTGTTTGAGGACTCTGAACTGATTGTTGTGGTAATCATTCACCTATTAAATAATTTGTTTACCAAAGTAGTATATGGCATCCATGTGTTACTACAATTCTCAATTGGAAATACAATAATGTATTGACATAACACTGAATTATTCATAAAGTTTGTTTTATTTTGCTAATCATAATTCTTAGAAGAAGAAGAGGAAATACTTCTCTTTCTCAACAAAACTGCTACATTCTTCTAACTGCAAGTGTGTGTTTTCTGTAGATTCTGGAACTTGCCAGATGATTTATAGACCCACACCTGTTTGTGTGTAGCGCATTATCTGTCCTTATCGTATGTTTGGTGCTTGTTTGCAAATACATAACGCCTCACAAATATGGGGAATCCGCAGGCGGTACAGAACCAAAAAAGACCAATGTATGTCCCACTCTACAGCAAATAGAACATAGAAAATACGTGCAGAAAGCCAAAGACCCACCCAGCCCCAAAAAAACGCTCACAGCCATCAAGAGAACAAATAGTAAAAAAATTTATGGTACCAAACCCACAGCACACCTGATAGAACCCTGCTCAAATCGTTCTCCAGTTCTTTGAGTTCATCTTTAAGCTTTCGAATCTTTCCTGCAACGAGAACCAAAACAAACAAAAAATAAGAACAGTGCATTCCAAAAGAAACAAGCGTCTCCCACTCCTTGAACGCAAAAACACTAAAACAAAAAACAGAAAACTCCTCTCTTTATCTAGATTTACAGCGCCCATCACTATTCTAACAGAAGAAAAAAACCATCTTTCCCCAAACTCAGAAGTAAGAAGAGACCTTTATCAACCCTAGAGGGCAACAAGCCATAAACAAATTTAAACCCAAAACACCCACAGAAACCCCCCGAATTCTCTCAACAAGGAAACCCTGGCAAAAGAGAGAGGCAGGTGAAAGAAAGCACCTTGGTCTGCGATGGAGTCGTCAACCTTGGCCCTGACGGGCTGGAGTGAGTGGCGGAAGGTGGCGGCGACATGGTCGACCTTGCTCCTGCTCTCCCCGATCTCGCGTGGCAACGCCGACGCCAGCTCCGACATCCGACGCTGGAGTAGCTGCTGTTGCTGTTGTACGACTTCCTTCTCCGTCGCCATCGTTGATCTCCAACAACAACCACTTCCTTCTTCCACTTCTCCAAAATGGATTTGATTTGGGGATTTTTGTTTTGAAGGCTTGCGCGCCAGCCACCTTGGTCACTTCCCTCCTCTTGTGCGTATGCCCTTTTTTTTTTGGCTAACGGTGGTATGTTTTTATTTTCTTTCAACTAAACGTGAGATTTGAATCTGAGAGGAAGATGTTAAAAAGAAAAAAGAAAAAGAAAAAATTTATGATATATGTCGATTTGATTTGCAGAATTTTTTTTAAGGTATGTCTGCTGACTACTTTAGCCATTGTCCTCTTCTAGTGTGTATGTTAAGAGAGAAACAAAGGAAAAATTCTTTGATAGATATGATATTGTCTCATGGATAGCTGTAAATATCTAATAGTACTTATAATTATGTATTTACATTTACAAATATTATTATCCATTTGTTTGAAATATGATTGGTAACAAAATTCCACTCAAAAGTGGAATTTATAAGAGAGTATCATTTAATTTCAGTCAATAACAAAAGTCCACTTCTCTTTTTTCATTTATATTTTACCTTTATATAAAAAATTTCCTTTTTCTCCCACACAAGCCCTTGTCTCTCTAACGACCGCAAGTATTCATCTCTTTCACGACCTCGAGCCCTCTTCTGCATATAAGCCCTCACTTTGAGGCCTATCACGTCGACCACCTTGTCGTTAATGAATCCTCTCATGTCGACCTTGGATCTATTTCTCTCTCATAGCCATCGATCACCCTACACACTCAAAGCTTCCAAAGTGAGTGGTTTCTCTTATTTTTTATGGGTTTCTTGGCTTTTGTGGTTTCCATCGTTAAAGATGAACTCAGAGGTGAGAGTTGATGTCTCACCTTTTGTAGTTTCTCTTTTCTAATGTATTTCTGTGTTAGGGTTATTTTGTAAATCTTTGTTTGTAAATCTCTAATAAATTATAAATGTCATCAACAGTCCCAATAAATATGATAGTTGAGACATTATTTCATTTGCAATGAGATGTGATTATTAGGTATAATGAAACATGATTCAAATATAATGAAATATGATTTGTGAGCTGCGAGGCATGTTTTTGGAAGTTTTGAAACATGATTTAATGTTGAATAAGATATGATTTGTAAGCTGTGAAATATGTTGTCATAAAACTTGAGACATGATTTATCATTAAATGAAATATGATTTGTGAGAGGCATGATTCAGGTATAATGAGACATGATTCTTCAGCTATAGGGATAATATGTTTTAATTTGTATGAGCAATTATTCTTAAGAAGTAAGGCATGGTTTGAGAGTTGAGAGACATGATTCTTCAATTATAGCATGATATCTTAAAATGAGACCCCTTCTTAAAATGAGACATGATTCTATCATACTTTGTAAAACATGATTTTTCTTGGAATGAGACATGATTATTCTTGGAATGAGATATGATTCTTATTGAAATGAAACATAGGAGACAAGTTTTAAGAAGTAATGAGACATTATTTATCAACTGTAAAAATATCATATTTTAATTATTTTAATATATATTGAGACTTGAAATGAGACATGATTCTTCAACTGTAGAGATAGCAGGTTTTATTATATACAAGAAATGATTCTTAAGATGTAAGATATGATTTGCGAGTTAAGAAACATGATTCTTCAATTGTAACATTATATTTTGAAATGAGACATGATTCTATCACATTCTGTAAGACATGATTATTCTTGAAATGAGACATGATTCTATCATACTCTGTAAGAAATGAGATATGATTCTATCACACTCTATAAGATATGATTCTTTTTGAAATGAAACATGATTCTTCTTGGAATGAAGCATGATTCTTATTGAAATGAGACACGCAAGACATGTTTTAAGAAGTAATGAGATATTATTTATCAACTGTAAAAATATCATATTTTAATTATTGTAATATGTATTGAGACTTGAAATAAGACACAATTCAAGTATAATGAGACATGATTCTTCAACTATAGGGATAACATATTTTAGTGTAACACCCTAGTGCTACACAACTGTACAAGAACTACCCAAGTACAGTTAAAGAAAATACATAGCAGAAATAAATTAATTAAAGCTAATCACCCAGACCTGTGTGCGACAAACGTGGCTCGAAAGATGCACCAGACTAGAACTGCTCCTACACCTTAAACAAGAGGACAGGAAAACACACGCGTGAGTGACAGGAATGTCACCCAATACGTGCAGTGGCGGAGCTAGAAATTTTTTATTATGGGGGCTATAGAAAATTAAATCAAGGTAAATGTAAAAAAAATTTCGACACCATGATTATAATCAAAAAATATGTCAACTTTAAAAACTATCAACATATTTTTTGTTAAATACTATTTCAAAAAAGAATTCCAATAAAAAGGAAAATTTACAATTGTCCT
>JAMKQA010090357.1:0-13745 GCA_024699735.1 Posidonia australis
TATGCCGGGGAGACGTAGATCCCAGGGCACAGATGGGAAAAAGTTCTCCCGCCGAGCTAAAAACCACAGGAAATCCAAACTCATCGTAGAAATTGCAATGATAAACATTAAAACATCTCAGGATCTCAGATCCACAATTCACAAGAACAGAAGAGTTCAAAAAACACGATGCCAAACTGAAAAAGCATCCCAGAGGAATCGATCTGCATATATAACTAGCATCCACAACCAAAGACCCGTACCAAGCTCCAGAGAAGCTCAGATCAGGGGCAAAACCACAAAATAAGACCGATAATCCAGATCTAGAGGACCTGGGGTTATCGGCGAGGGTTCTGCTCCGGGAGGAGGCAGAGGGAGCAGGCCCCTCCATCTTCGAGCCACAGAGAGGAACAGAGGCCTTCCTCTTCCGATTGCCCCTAACTGGGCAGATCACAGAGGGAGGAGGGTTAGGGTTTACCATCCGAGAAGGCATTGTGGTAGCCCGATCGTCCCAGGCTCGCCCCAACACCGCCTTCCGAGAGCGAAGGAGATAGGGCTCCCTGCGCCCCTGAGGCATCCTGGCCACCATCCGGAGGTAGGATGAGAAGATCGGGGAGCAACACAGAAGGACCAGAGAAATCGCTTTGTTATCGCCAGACAAAGAACGAAGTAAAGTTTTGGTGTTAAAGGTAAAGTTGCAATTTATTTACGGAGTCCAGAAGGCATTCGTTAAACAACAAAATGTGCTTCAGATATCGGTAGCCAGGAAAGAAAAAACTATATGGAACTTACTTGATATTGTTTGATGTTGTCATATTATCGATCTTGATGGGGAATCATTCCTCATGCGTATTCTTATGGTACCTATCTTTACTTCTACGAAGGGAATCTCTAAATGAAAAGAGTCAGAAGAATTATTTTGTTGAAATTCTAAATAGATGTCTACTAATAAAGTTGATTAAGTCATATAAGTTGGACATTTAGATTTAGATTTAACAATTTTCCATTTCACATATCTAACTTACTTTATTTTTTTGTTAACGGTTGAGATAGATAGGTATTATTTCTTCGGCTCAAATGCCAGATAAAAAACATAGTGTTAAGTAATATTACAGACCTATAAGCTATTCAGCCACAAAAATCTATATTGTATCATCAGATTAATCACAAAAATGGGGCAGAAAAAGTAATACATCAAAAATTCTCTGTTTTTCTTTTTTAAACTATGGGCTGCCTTCATCATTCAAGCATAGCATTCTGCGTTTCCTCTCCAGATGGGTCAAAAGAGGAAGGGATAGAAGGTGCAATAAGAGGCTCCACAGAATGCGAACCCATTGCAGAGACAAAATGTAGCATGTCATCCTTTTCAAAACCTGATGCAAGGTTTACCACCTAAAATTTCATTAGAGACAGGATATCATTAATGATCAAAAAACCTGACTTAAATGTATTGCGAAAGATCCTACAATTTCTTTCTTTCCAAAGACTTTATACTACACAAAAACTTACGTGTAGCAACTACTATCTAATTACTCAACATGACATATTAATCTTCATTTAAGAATAACAACCCTTATAAATATTAGTCACGGCGATAATATACTGTCAAAATATATGTCCCTTCTATTTACTAAGATATCTCACATTGAAGTCACAATTCAATACCTTATATAACAATCAATAGCTTATGAATAAAGTTACAAATGTAGTAACAATAAAAGTAAACTTTATTTTCTTTAATTTATCCAATGATAAGACAATAGCTCAATATTTAAACAAAATAAGAACTACTAAATAAAAATCATCAAACAAACGTAATATTACATAATACATCAGTATCTGAAAATATTAAAGCATAATCTCAAAATAACTGACTAAGTTCATCTTAAGCAAATGTTCACTATAGATACCAGAAGAAAATACCTTTATAAAAGGATTAGTTAGTATTAAATTAGTTCAAATATACTTCATAAACACCAAATGATTTCTAATTCTTTCCTTTACAATAAAAAACTTGATCTCCATATGCTTGAGTTCTTGTTGTAATTAGAGAATTTAATTAATTGTTACCTCATTATTACAGTATTTCTTTTTGGGTTTATCTATAAAGCCCATGACTCTTAAGTATATGGCAAAGTTATGCATCCAAATAACTTGTGAAAATGCCATATAACATGTTACATATTTAGCCTCAATGGCGCAAGCAGCAACTGTCTTCTCCGTGGTACTGATCATGACATAGCTTCCTAAGTAAGTAATAAGATATATCTAGAAGTGAATTTTCTAATATCAATGCATGCATTCAACAAAATATGAGTCAGAGAATTTCATGACCTCTAGTTGATGTGATCGTCAATAGAAGGGCATGAGATTTTTAATTCCTTATAAATAACTTAAAACCATATTTACAGCTTATCAATGTGAAAGTCTAAGATTATTTTAACATCTTCCCAAGTAACTGAACAAAAGCTAAATATGGTCAAGTACATATTTGTGGATAGTTGAGACACCCAATTACTATAACATATGGTTTATCTTTCATTGCAAGTCATTCTGAATCTAATTGCTTATAATTTTCTTAGTTTACCACTTTTTACAATTGGTACCTTACTAAGAGTATAATTTTACATTGAAAACTTCTTTAATACACTTGATATGTAAGACTTTTGAAATAATCCGAGTATGTCCAGAAATCTATTACAATGAATTTTTATCTCGATAACATAATGGACATCATCTATATTCTTTATATCAAAGTTGTTAGATAGACAATCTTTAGTCTTTCTTACTAAATTAAAACTTATATATACAAATAGAATATCAATTACATACAAGACAAGCAATATTCATTTGCTTACACTTTTCTTCGAATATATATATTGATTAATAACGTTTTTCTTCAACCCAAAGGACACGATAACTTCATTAAATTTGACGTATCATTGTCTAAAAGCTTGTTTAAGTGTATATATAGATTTCTTTAACTTGTAAATATATGTTTCTTTCCTTTAATCTCAAAACCTTAAAACTATTGTATGTATACTTCTTCTCTTAATTCGTCATTTAGGAAAGTTATTTTCGCATCCATTTAATGTAGCTCCAAATCAAAATGAACTAGTAAAGCTATAATTATTCTTAATGAATACTCTAAGGAAATTGGAAAACAAGTTTCATAATAGTCGTTGTCCTATCTATGTGTAAAATCCTTTACTACTAGTCTAACCTTATATCATTCAATTGATCCCTTTGAATTTCTTTTAGTCTTATAGACTCATTTACAACTAATTGATTCTTTTTCTTAAGGTAATTGAACGAGTTCTCATACTTGATTGCAATTCATGAAAATAAATTCTTCTTTTATGACTTGTAACCAATTGTCAAAGTTCACACAAATAACGGTTTGTGAGAACATTATCAGATCATCGATCCCTTGTCCCATGTCCTCACCAAATATATATACCACATAATGTGAAAGAATAACAGATTTCTGTTGTCTGTTGGATCTCTTTAAATTAGTCTCCTGATTCTCATGTAGAACTTAAATATGTGAATTAATAATAGACACTTCACATGGTTGTTATTAAGTTAGTGTAATTACATCTGAAGTATTATTTATTGGAACAATAAATGGTAAATATGTCTTAAACTCTTGAGAAGGATAGACATATTTATCTTCAAAAACTAATTTAAGAACAATAACATTTTTTTGAGATTTATAAAAAACATAAATCTTAAGGATAGTTCTACTAATACACCCATCCTCTAAGAAGATAGCTCTACTAGTTTCAACTATTTTTGTAGTACGTGTAATAAAATTTATAACCTCTCAGTCTCTTTGGATAACCAACGAAGTATCCAATGATTGTCCTTGAATCTAATTTTTTTTACGTGGCTTGTAAATTTTAACTTTAAGTTGGCATCCTCTAATGTGCATGTAGTCTAAATAGAGTTTCTAATAGGTTCATAATTTACAAGGAGTTTTCTTTACGGATTTAGTAAGAACTATTTTTAAAATATGTAATGCTTTCTTTAAAACTTCACTCTACATTGAAACTGGTAAAATCGAGTAACTCATTAAAGCCCTAACCATTTCCTTAAACATTTTGTTTCGTCTTTTAGCAACCTCATTCATGTTCGGTTTGTGTGGCAATGTGTAATAAAGTATTATACTATTTTCCTTAATAAACATTGTAAATGATCTTAGCATCTGTCTCATCTTGGTGTGTCTACCATAGTACTCGTCATCTCTAATTGATTTGAATATCTTGATTAGTTTTACTAATTATTTCTCTACCTTCAAATTGAAATCCTTGGAAGCTTGGAGGACTTTAGATTTTTCATAAATAAGGTAAAGATATATATACCTAAAATAATAATCAATAAAAATAACAAAATATCTGTTGCCTGTAAATCATGGGCTAAAGGGTCTACAAACATCAATATGAATCAAATTAAAAGTAACTTAACATCTTATGGCTTACTTCCTATATGTGTTGGTTTAAACTTTATACAATAAGTACAAGTTTCAAAATTAGTGAAGTCTAATGATTAACACAAGTTTCACCAAATTTTCTACTCACTTTTGGGATTTATGTGTCATTCTTTTATGCAACAAAATACTTAAAGTGTCATTTAACTTATTATTCTTATTAGTACATACTAAAGATATTGCGTATTCAAAACTAAAAGAAACATTCAATTTAAATAATTCATCAATAAAAATTGTATTAATGGGAACATTTCCCTTTATTAATGATATTCTGAAAGTGTTATAATTGTATTTAACTAACTTTATTATATATATGAAATCTCTCTAAGATAAGGGAATATAAAAATAGTTTATTAAAATTAGCAGATTCTAAAGTGATTTTGTAGTCTTCCATTGATTTCACGTATAATCGCATTCTATTTTCCAAAATAATGAACCTTTTGCACTTAAGCCTCGTTTAGTAAAGATTTTGCACAAGGAATAATGAACGAATTTAGATAATACCAATAGCTGAACGAAATAGTTAGTGAAATGATAGATTCAGCACATTTGCCAAGTCAAAACTGATTATATGAGAATACTTTATTTGAGAATCCAAGTTTAGTTTTATTATGAGAGAATCTATCTTTTGCTTCACTTTTTACATCAAACAAATTTTACAACCATAATCTGACTACTATTCTACCCGACTTACATGCACAGAATTTAAATTATACATCAAAAATCTATTCCATAATTTTTACAAACGGAGCCTTACCTTCATATCAGAAACCTTTACAAAGTAGTTGAAATGTGTATAGTGGCACCTGAATCAATCCATCAACTAGTACTATAAATAGAAGTTAAATTTGATTCATGACTTGTAATAGATATAATATTATCTGAATTGTTATTTTCAATCCAATTCTTGTATTTTACGCAATCATTCTTTAGAAGACTAGATTTGTTGTTCATTAACTCATATTTCATGCATATTTTATTCCCGTATTTATCTATTTTGTATATAAATAATATTACTCGAGGTATTTTGTGCAAAATTTGCAGAACTTGAGAGTTTAGAAGGAATCTACGAAAAATAAGGGGGAAAAGAATAATTGTGTCAGAAAAGAAGAGATTTTTTTGGAAAATTCTAAAGCTATGTCAAGAGGTCAAACATATATTTTCTATGTGCCTAAAATTGATCAGTCAAGCTGTGAAAAAAGTCAAAGAAGATCATAGATGACATGGACACCACCCAGTTGCCTAGATGTAGTTCCAACGCCTCCCAAGTACCTACACCAGATATTTTTGACTTGGTTTTCTTTGAATAAGATTTTCACTTGTAAATATCTTATATTCAAAATTCAAGATTAAAATTTGTATTCAAATTTGTCTCTGACACAAGGAAGTTATTGTAAGCCTATAAAATGACCCCTTATGTAGATCTATGGAGCCCAAGCAAGGTTTTAGACTCTCTTTCTTTTCTTGTATTTAAGAAGATCTTGAAGATCATCAGTGTAATCTTAGGTTCTCTTTAATAAAAAGTTTTTTTATTTAATTATGTCTTCTCTTTCTCCTTCTTCCCATTTTTTTATTTTAATGTTTTATGTTATCATTCTTGGCTAATCTTCTAGATCTAAGATTGAGATGAAGTTCATGTAATATTATATGTCATGATTAAATTGCTCTATGTTTTCTCTTTATGCTTAATGCTATGAATATGTGGGTTGGATGTATATTACATAAATCATTTAATGAATCGAAAATCTTTGATAGATTAACATTGATTTTATCTTTTTAGTATATGCTTAGGGAAGATTTAATTGAGGGTTGTGTATATAATCATAATTCCATCATATGTCATTTGATTTAATTTAATTTCTGTATTTTTATTCATTGACTTGATAGTTGTAACCATGCCAGCGACAACCTCAGGATTGGTGCGGAAGGCCAAATGCACGAGGATCGACAAAGTCACTGCAAAAATAACAAAAATAATGATAAAATGCAGGAGTCGCCACCAAGTCTATTTAAAAATGGGAGACGAGGAAAACTATTTTAAAATACTCAAATCATGCAAAATTAGCCAAATGGAAATGTAGGTCATAAACCAAAAAATTAGGCAAGGATCCCTGTTACGCACGAGGAAGGTTTTAGACACCCTCGTGCGCCAGAAAATTGGTCTTTCTATGGGTTTCTCGTTTACTTATATGAAATGTCGGCTTTTTCAGCCTTTTCTGTACGCCCGAGAGCGATATGTCATGCCATGCCATGTGAGTGGTGTCTTATGCTAAAATAAGGGTACATGGAGTGCAGGGTGTGTCCTAATGCTCAGAAGTATTGCTCATATAATGGGTCAAACATTGATGCAAAAATATTGCATAAATAAGATCAAGGATCTAAGTACTTTGATCGATTTTCATCCTTGCTTTACTATATGCCAAAGGTGATCTAACATGCATGAAAATGTTTAAAAAACAGAGTTGGGTCTTTCTGATATATCAAGGAAGAAAACCAGAAAAATCCAGAAGTAAATCAAAACAAGAAATCCTGCAAGAAACTATGTGAAAACCACAGTGTGCTACTGAAAAACAGACTGATGTGCCTGTTTGGTGCGTTGACTGGTGCTCCAGTCTGGTGCGCCACCTAGGTGCTCCTGTCGAGAGCCAGAAAGATGGGCAAAGGAAAACACCAGAAAGCCATGCAGTGCAATGTCATATATAAATGCATTCCAGAATGTTATGCAATGCAAAGTCTTTGTAAAGTCGGAAAATATACTTTGAAAATCTAGAAAAATGCAAGCATGAGAAGATTTATGGACCTTGTGCTAATGGCTAGTAGTCTCACACAAGATCACATCCTATTCATGCTAAATGAAAGCAACAAGGTGTAAAAGAATCTTCATATAGTAGTAAGGTTATAAACAAGGTTCAGCCATGCCTCCTGGATCATTGGCTGATGCACAAGAATCTTCATATAGGAGTAAGGCGCAATCAGCCTACCAGAATCTAGCCATGGGCTAAATATACATTGTGTAAAACAATTTAGAAAACAATATCATTTTGAGCTGAAAACATGCAAGCAATGACTTATGATATCCAAGAATCAACACCATGAAAACCAGAATCAAATTCCTCCGGGAAACAATGCAGACTGAGATGCAAGCAAGGTGATGCAACCAGCATGGTGCGCCAGAGTGGTGCTCCAGAATGGTGCTCCCTAGAAAATCTGAATCAGACTGCAGTCTGATTCAGAATCTGGTCCAGATTCAGAGATAAATGAGTTTTTGTTAATTAGATTAGTTATGCAGGCGACAAAAAAAACTGAGTTATGATAGGATGCAAATAAATGGAAAGCTTTCACTATTAAAGTCCAGATCATAATAAATCATGGGTATATGGTTGAAAATACTTGCATGTGATTCTAATGCATAATAGATGAGTGGGTGAACTTAGTAACCATTTGCATATGATGGATACATAAAGAGCATATTTACTGCGTATTTCCTAGCATGCATGTACATGAATCATGGTTCCTTGTATAAATGAAAAGCAACTCATAGAAATTACAAGGTGCAGATTCTTTATCATACAGATTTACATATTGAGCATCTTGCGCAGGAAATAAATAGTCTTATCATAAAACTCTTATATGAACAACAAAAATTTAGATTTATGTGGGCGATTCAAGGCATGCTTTATTTGGTGTAAGAACTGAGATTAAAGAAAGTAAAAGAAAGGAGAACCTACCTTGTCCAAGGTGTTCCTTCTTATAAGACCAAAGATAATATGATCCTTGTTGCTTTGGAATGGCTGGAAATGCTTCAGAATGCAAGAGAATGCTTGAGAAAACGAGGATGGGTTGCAGGAATTAGTAGATGGCTTGCACTAGCTCCCTCTTGGATCCTTCTAACCTCTCCCAAATGGTTGCCTATAGGGGTCTTTATATAGGAATTCTCAAGGATAACTCTTATGGAATGCAGGCAGCCTCGTAAACGAAGAGCCTGGCGTAAATTCCATGGCATATTTGCTGGTGAAGGTTACAGACATGGGAGGTGGAAAGCCAGCAGCCTGAGAAGTGGCTGTGCGCCAGCTTGGTGCGCCAGATAGGTGCGCCACTTATGTGCTCCTGCTTGGTGCTCCACATTGCTGCTCTAGCTTGGTGCTCTCCCCTACCTGTCTAAATTTCTAATTGTGCTACAGGCCTGCTATAAGTTTATGATTTGTTTAACCAATGGGATTGAGTTTGCCACATCCAAAGCAACATCTGGAAAGTTTATCTATGGACCACCTCAAAATTGGGGTGTCTACAATAGTTTATGGTGCATTACATATAGATTATGCTTGTTAAGATAAGAATCATTGAATCAAATTATTTAGATTAATCGGGAAACATAGAGTGAATTTAATCATGCATTTATATTTACATGAATGGATTCAAAAATCCTAGTTCTTCATTTATTCTGAATTTTTCTTAAATGTTTAGTCCTTAATCAACTTTCTTAACTCCTTGTTTTCAATAATCGGTAATAAATTTTTGATTCCAAAACACTTTTCTCTATAAGATCGACCCGTATTTGCCACATACTATATAGTACGCCGTGCACTTGCGATAATTAAATAAGGCACATCAGTTGTAGAAATATCACCTTTCGTTAATGATAGGTTTATTAGTCATATCAATTTTGGGCTTGTTTTTGAATTTTTTTAGACATTCTTTACTTTAGATGTGTGGCCTTTTAATTTGTGACTAGCAAGATTCATAATATTCATATTGTTAACTAGTGGACTAACAACTAGCTTTTCTTCCTCTTGAACACATTTGGTCATGAGTTCATTGATTGACCATTCATCTTTATGTGTGTTGTATGAGACTATAAAAACATTGATTCAAGTGGTAGTGTTTGTAAGATAAAGTGGACTAAAAAAGAATCTAAAATGGTAATCTTAAGATCATTCGATTTTCTTGCAATATCTTGCATGGCCATTATGTATCTTCTTACGCTTGTATAGTGCATAGAAGTGAACTTTGGAATCAAGGTGCTTCTATTAGTTTTGTTAGATTCAACAAGCTGTTACTTAATTGTTTTGAAAAAAATTATCATTAGAGTATTAGAAGTCACAGTACCTTAAATATCTTTAGGCATATGATGTAATTTAAATAATAGAGATAGCTTCTTTAATCTTTTCCATTTCTGATATTGAATCTTTGCATCCTTATTGTTTTCTTTTGTGTGTTTTATAGGGATGCACATCAACTCTAAAATAAAGGTTCAAATCCATTAAGTCTAATAACAACAACAAAGATTTCGTTCATTCTAGAAAATTTGTACCATTTAACAAAGGTACTCGAATCATGTTTTTATTAACCGAAAAAGTTGGGAAAATTATTTACAATAAAACTTTACAATTAACGATAGTAACATCACAACTCTATGTTGGGAGATGAAATAACATGCCATAAATTAAATAAACATGAAATTAATTCCTCGTGTATGAATGTCTATGTAACATGATATCTTTGTACACTAAAATATTCCATATTAATTATATAGACAGAATTATTCCATCTATTTAGAAATAAATATAATAATTTCACGTTGGTGAAATCTTGTTAATCTCATTTATCTAAATGCAAGTTCGAATACCATCCATATTAGATTTAAATTCATAATTATGTAATCAATACAATTAATTTTTTTTTATTTGGTATCATGTAAGTGAGATTCTAAGTCGTTCAAATTAAAAGTAAAATTTACGTGGTATTTAGGAAACCTTGAAATTTGACAATATATATGAAAAAATACTTTAATTATGCTAAAAATAACTTTATGGCATGTTAATATAACTAAAGCATATTTCTTAATAGTATGGATACATAAAACATAAAATTGTTACACATATGTCCAATTTGTCCTCAAATGTAATATACAAAATAATCATTTATTTATCTAATGTACGTAAAGACCACATGGATAAAATATTAAGATCATTAAATCTAATAATTTCTCTCTATCACTTGTAAACATGCTTTCTAAAAATATTTAATCATTAAAACATGCAAATATAGACTGAAATGCATTTAAAATAAACAACAGTGGTTTATTTTAACAGAAACTATATTCTAATAATGCAAAATTATATTCTAAATAAACATTTAAACTTTAAGGATCAGATAAATATATCAGAAACTTACAAAGTTTTCCACAATAAATAATAACTTGAGAGTAACAATTAGAAAACTCAAGACTTAAAAGAAATAATGGATTTATGTTCGATTTTCATTAAATCAGAGGACTTTATTGAGTTTTTTTCTTGATTAAAATAAAGCTTAGATGTAAGAAAAAATTATAAGAGCTTATATACAATTATCACATAATAAAATAATAAATGTGTGGATTGAGTAAATGTATCCACCCCACTAGCTGTAGAAACCCTATAGGTTTTAAAAAGGACAGCCACCGATGGGCACCTAAAGCCGGTGCCTAACTGCAGTCATGGCACTCAATAGCCATTTGGAAAAGGCCTCTGTGGCCATTTTCTTTCTCCACAGGCTACATCTGGCAGCTAGTGGCCTGGAGCAGGGCCTGAATATACCGTTACGGGTCGGAACGCCTTGGATGGTCGAGAAAGGTCGGCTCTACCTCATAGGTGGCTTGAAAAATCGTTCAATTTCTCGAAATATACAGGGATGGTCAAAAAATGACTTCCATACAACTCAAAAGTAAGGGTGCAAATGAATCCAACGTAAATCTGATATATCTTTTACCATAATCATATTCATTTAAAAATTTCAAATAGGGATATAGATATAAATATGTGTTGAATATGAAAATTGAAAACTATATTAAGAGATATATGGATAAGAATATTTTTTAGATATTTGTTGAATATTGAGTATGAAAGAAAACAGATATGGATTAAATTCGAATATGTATAAAAATGAATTTTAGTAAGGTTATAAACTTGATGAAATATCAATATAGTATTTCATAAACCATAGATTCACAATATAAATGTTAATCTAATAAAATATAATAACAAACATATCTCATAATTAGTAAAATTACAATAATTAGAAGTATTGCAAATGGAGTCCATACGAAGTAGATATATAATTTACCATACTCATACACAATACAAACACTTTTCAATATGATAATTTATTAGTATATTCAAGAATAAATATTTTTTTTTGGCAAAAGGTAAGCTTTTATATATATTAGATTTTTAACCCCCAAAACAAGAATAAATATGAGTAAAACAATAATCAAATCTTAAGTGATATGTGATAAATGGGGAAAAAATCAATTATAAATATGTTTTTTGTTTATAAATAAATTAATATAATATTTTTAATAATCATTATTTGTTCTAATTACAAATATTGGACAATAATATTTATTTTATATTATTATAATAAGTTAATAATAACTTAATAAATATTTTAGATGTATATTTTTATCATGTATATATCATTAGTGCAGTGGTTAAGGTCTTTATTTGAGGTGAAAGTTTGTATATTCAAATCACAGGAAAATACATCTTTTTATAGATTTATAAAAATTTAGATATCTGAATATTCGTATTCGTATTCGGAAATTATAACAATATCTGAATTCGTATTTAGAAAATCTTATGAATCATTATATGCATTCGTATCCATATTCGATTAAATGTATAAAACAAATATATGTATTTAGAGAAATCTAGATACGAATCTAGAATCTATTTAAATATTCGGATTCATATTGCACCCTTATCTAAAAGGTTGTATATTTCATTTAATACACTTTTTTTCCCTCATGATTTATCATTATATGCGATATTGAATGTGCATAAATAAATTCATATGATGAAAACCTTCCTAAAATTGAAAAAAAGGACAATAATATTGCTTTGATGCCACTTGATAAACTATATGAGGTTTACTCATTGTCGTCATATTGTCAATTTTAATATGGAAGCAGGAAGCGTTCCTCATACGTATCCTCGTAACAATCACTTCTGCTCCTATGGAGAGAGTCATTCAATGTAAGAGAGTTGAAAGAATTGTTGTATAGTTATTGTGTTGAAATTCTGGAAGGTTGTTCTTTTTATAACATACTTTATAACCATGTTATAATATCTCTTTTACATCATTTAATTTAATGTATCATATAATTAGATCAATTTACTAATCAAATTAGTTAAATTACATAATTAAGACATTTAGACTTAAATTTAATGAACACCAGGGTACTCTTTTACGAAGTACGACAATATTCAAACTAAAGAATAGAGACACTTGACCTCATCTTTTTGCGTACAAGGAAAGCAGAAAGTAAACAAAGAAAATAAATTAGGGGCAACATAGCCTTGTAATGCATACAAAGCAAATCCTAATGGTCACAACTAATGGGCTATGAGATCCATTGCACAAAAGGACCCTTAAAGCTACAATAAGTAATACGACGGAAAAAACTGCTCTCGCGAAAAATAACTCTGATAAACTACGCCCTTGTTCCGTGAGACTCTCCCCTCCTGGGAACCCTATGGCGGTGGGTCGACGCTTACCTTGCGATCGCCGCGATCCTCCTCCCTACAACCTCTGCTTGCGTAAGGCTGCTTTGGCTGGGGAGGCGCTCTTTGCGAGCTCCTCGTCTGAGAAGGCGCGATCTCAGATGGTAACTTCTATCACCCCCTTTCCTCTCCGACGTTTCCTGTTCAGGGAAGTCGGAAGAGGAAGGTCTCTTCTTCTCTGTCAGATCCCCGATCTACTCTCGACGGGTGGAAGAAAGCTCCCTCGCCACCGTCTGGCCCTTCTTGGGGCAGATCTGCCTCGGACGATCCCCTATTGTCCTGATCTAGCATCCTGGCGGTTACATTTGGCCCGTCTTCTTGTTTGAGTTTTTATTCCAATATTGCAATGGATATTACTGTGGATTGCCTTTACATTTGTAGATCTTTGTCGCCGATATGGTCGAATGCTGTAGTTTCATGCTTATTATGCTCTGATAGTATTGGCGCTTATGGATCGGTGATCGTTGAGTTTGTTTCTTCTTCTGCATATGATTTCCCTAGATTTCTAGATGCGGATGGTTTATCTTTAGTTTTTAGAACTGTTTTGGGGATTTTTCCCAGATCCCTTGGAGGCTTTGGTCCAGAGCTACTGCACTCTGTTTGTGTAGACCCTATTCTTCTCCCTGGCGCTCCAGCGAACCTCTCGCAGGTGAGCGGCTTCTGGATCTAGTATTTGCGTGCTTGAGAAGCCAGGTTATTCTGGCTCCTCGGGATCCGTGTGGGGATTTTTGCGGTAC
>JAMKQA010090358.1:0-12869 GCA_024699735.1 Posidonia australis
CGCCACCTTGGTGCGCCAGCCCTGCTCACAAATTGCTGCACTCTGGCTTGCTAATGGGTTTGGGGTCTGGTTTAAGGGCTGATCACATCCAAAGCAACATACGGATACTCATTCCTGGGTCACCTCAAAATCGGGGTGTCTACACAAACAAATAAAGAACAAATGAGCAAGTAAAAAGGAACTAAAGTAAACGAGAAAACCAAAATGAAAGCTAGGATCTGGTTATTCCCAGCGGAGTCGCCAGTTCCTGTAACCATGCCAGCGACAGCCTTAGGCGTGGCGCGAATGGCCAAGGGCACGAGGACCAGCGAAGTCACAGCAAAAAACGATAAAAAAAACAATGATAAGATGCAGGAGTCGCCACCTAGTCTACTTTAAAAACGGGAGACAAGGAAAACCATTTAGAAACAATAAAATTGTGCAATAAACCAATGGAAAGGTCATCATGAACCAAAGAATTGGGCAAGGATTCTTGTTACGCACGAGGAAGGTATTAGGCACCCTATGCGCCCAAGAAATCGGTCTTTCATTGCTTCTTTGTTTACTTTTATGGAAACGTTGGCTTTTTAGCCTATTTCTGTACACCCGAGGGTGATATGCAATGCGATGCGCTACATGCGAGTGCGTGCCTAGTGCTAATTATGGGTAAAAGGACTGTGGGGGTGAGTCCTAATGCTCTGAAAGATCACTCAAGTCATGGATCGAATACCGATACAAAGATATTGCACGGATATAACAATAGATCTAGTAATATCGAGTGGTTAACGTCCTTGCTTTGCTACATGTAAAACTTAAGCTATCATGCATAAATGAGTATGAAATCAGACTCGAGTCACCCTGATATGTCCAAGAGAACACCCAAAGAAAACCAAAAGCGAAACAAGTCAAGAACCATGCTAAATATCATGTCAAAAGCCACTGTTAGTATACTGAAATAGGCAGGTGCGCTAGACTGGTGCTCCAGTCTGGTGTGCCACCTATGTGCTCTACTAAGGTGTGCCCGCAATGTGTGCCACTGAAGTGCGGCCTAGAAATCACAGAGCAAATAGTGAACTAGATTGATATGCTATGCCATATAAAACCTTGCAAATATGCTTAAGACCATTTGAATATGCACCGTTGACCTCTTGAAAACCTGATCACATATGGATTCATCTCTTTCCCATAAAGCCATAAAGGAGAGAATGAAACCAAGACACCATGACATGGGTCTTGTGCTCAAGGGCAATAAGCCTCACACAAGACCACAAAACCCCTATATTGATAAAAGCCAATGAACCCCAGCTATGCTACTTGGGTCTGGATCATGGACTGCTGCAAAAGAACTCTACACAAAGAGTCCAGGAAAGCAACTAGTTCACTAGATCCTAGTGGCAAGCCAACTTCACTAGATGCAAAACTAATGCAAACAATGCTATTACATGATGAAATTATGCAAGAATGAACATGGTATATTAGAGATCAAACACCAGAAAGATCAAAGTCCAAAACAAACAGAAAGGCATGCAAATCATGATGCAAAATAGGCTGCTTGCATCCTATGACCAGACTGATGCGCCAGCCTGGTGCACCAGGATGGTGCACCAGGAATGTGCTCCAGCCTGGTGCGCTAGCTTGGTGCACTCCAAATACTCAGTTTCAGACTGCAATTTGATTTCAGAGTCTGGACTAGGTGTGTGCAACTAATTATATTACTGATTATTCAGATCATTAACCTAGATGCCAGGGAACATAATCATACTAAATAATGAAGTCTAAAACATTCATTTCACTCTCTCTTTAGCCATGCATATTCATGGGTTCTCAAGGACTGCAGCTATACCTATGGGTTTTTTATGATGCAAGGGAGTATCCTGGCTGACTTAGAGAACATGGGAACATGATGTAGAATACAAGGGGTGCATCACAGTACAAGCAATCATCATGACGGACAAACATTGAACAGATTTGCATAAAAAAGCATCATAAACTCCAAACTAAGCAAAGAAAGTGCAAGTAAACACAGTAAAAAGTGCAAGTAAATATCAACATAACAAAGAGTGCAAGTTACATCAACATAAAAACATTATATCAACTGAGTTTACAGTGTGCTTCATTCATAATGTCATGCAAAGACTACATGGAAGTAAAGAGGGGACATACCTATGGTGTACTCCTTGGGTGGCTCGAGGTGTCTTCTCCATGGTGCTTTGGACACAGTTGGGAGTGCTCAGGGATGTGAGGGAGTGCTGTGAAAGTAGGGGTGTTGGTTGCTATGAGTGGGTGAATTGCTAAGAGAGCCAAAAGTGTTGCTCATGGGTGGCTTTTAAAGGAGATGAAGTTGTAAAGTCTTGGGATGCCAAAAGCCTTGAAAACCAACAGACTTGCGTAGATTCGTAGAGGAATATTCGCAAGTGAAGGTTACAAGCACAGAAGATGGACAACCAACAGCCAGCACTATGAAAAGTGGCTGTGCGCCAGCTTGGTGTGCCAACATGGTGCGCCAAGAGCTCCACATTGGTGCGCCATGATGTTGTGCCACATTGGTGCTCCATCATGGTGCTCCACATTAGTGCTCCAAAATAGTGCTCTCCACTTAGCTGCCTAGATTATTAACTGAACCATGGGCTTGTGGTCGTGGCTTGTGCGATGATCTTGGGCTAATCAAAATGTCAAATAGGGTTTGAAAGTGGTTAAGCTTGCTGTGTCCAAAGCAACATCCTTTTGGAGAGTTTGCCTACGAGCCACCTCAAAATCGGGGTGTCTACATTGCCTACGGAAGATGACGAAGACCGGAGGGCTTTAAATAGAGGAGGAGAGGTTGAAGAGAGGCATCAAGCGGTGAGGCTAGAGAAGAGAGAGTGTGTGAGAGGGAAGGCCTAAGGGAGGAAGAAGGCTCGTCGGAAGGGGATATAATCGCCGGAGAAGGGGGGAGATTGTCGGCCAACACTAAGTACATGTCCTCCCTCCCTTTTTCTCTTTAAATTTAGTTTAAATTATGATTAAAAGATAGTTTAGCATGAGATTAGTGAATGGTAATGCTCCTGTGATTTTATGAGGATTTATTGTAGGATTTTTGAGGATTTTTCGTAAAGCATGGCTATAATGTTTTCATACGACCTCTTTGGATTTTTGATTTTCTATCCTGAGATTTAGAAATCGGATTTGTATGAAACTTGTCCCAAATGGTATAAGACTTAAAGCCCAACGTTTTCATATATTTTGCAAAATATTTTGGAGGCCGGAAGGGGTTCCACCTCAAGGCTCCCACCTTTGGCGATTTTCGACGCTTGTTTACTGAGCTGTTGGTCTGAGTTTTCTGCCTTGGGCGCACCTTGGTGGTGCAGCAAGGTGGTGCACCATTGTGGCGCACCTTGGTGGCTGACCAATGTAGTCGGTTCTGATTTAAAAAAAAAGTTGGTTTCTTTCAATTCATGGAAATGATTCTTGTAATGAAAAGGTTTTCAAAAGATGGTTTTGAAAAAGGAATGCATGTTTTTAAAATAGTTTTGCATAGTTTTTGGTTGGATCTACGTGATGGTAGAGTCGTAGTTGATGGAGGGTATGAGTCCTCCATGAAATTGGTACGTATCCTACGACATGATTGTTGGTGACGGACATGGGTGAAAAAGACCATGGCTCTTTGAGGTACTGTAGGGTCTAGGTGAAAGAGATCAGTCCACCCTCTTTGCCTGGTGCTGGCTGGGCCTAAAGTTATGAGTCCTTAGATGTTCGGGCACCAAGGGACATTGTGAGGATGCACCTCGTGTGTGTTTTACGTGACCTGTGGGGTCATGGACTGTGAGGTCTATGAGACCGTGGTGGGTGGACTCCTGCGTGGGGTGATTCACCGCAACAGTGCAATAGGGTTGGAGTTGATGCCCTGCCAGTTGCTTGTGGCCAGGTCGGTTACTTGTGGCCAAAATAACACAACGGATTTTAGATGGACTATGTGAGTATGGTTTTGGGCTAGAACTGGTATGTGGTTTTGTGGTTTCGCTAGGTTCTAGTTCCGACTTATGGTTTTTACCTAGTTCCAGTCAAGGTTCATGTGTGATTAAGCTGATGCTGTTTTAGGCTAGATCCTAGCTAAGATTTAGTTTCTCGAAATGCATGAAAATGATTTGTAAAATGCATGGAAGTTTTAAAAAATAATGAAAATAAAGTAGTTGGAAAAGCATGTTTATTCGATGATTTCTGCTATTAGTTTAGTGTTTTGTCATGGTTTTGATGGACGCATACTAGGTGACTTAAGGTCACTCACACATTTTGTGTTTTGGCTTTTAGGTGTAGATATTGGTGTAGTCCGGTCTTGGTGTATATAGAAGAGTCACTCATTGTACACAAGGTTCTGAGTAATTATTTAGTTATTTATTTACTTTACTTTACTTTAATTCTATTAATTAGTTAACTGGGTAGTACTGATACTAATTCGTGACGCACCGAGGCATTATACAAATATTTGAGTATCTCTTATATAGATCATTGAAAGCATCATTAAGTTTATCATAAGAGAAATCACAAATTAATTCAGATAACTCAGATTCTGTAGCCATGAAACATATATTTGCAGCTTCCTCAGTATCACTTGAGTCATCACTAGAACTCTTACTTTCATTCTCATCTCATTCAACTTGAGAGGCTTGCTTTTTCTTGTCATCCCTTCTCTTAGACATTTTCATAAGGGGACAATCCTTAATCATGTGTCTAGGCTACTTACAATTGAAGCATGTTCTAACATCTTGGTTGTTTTCATTGTCCTTCTTTTGCTTACTTGATTCATTATCAGTTCGGTGACATATGTGTCGGAAAGACTTTCCCTTCTTCAAGAATTTCTTGAATTTGCATGTTATCAAGCCTAAATCTTCATCCGAATTAGAAGCTTTTGAATTTAAGTTTGCATTCAATGCTATGCTATTCTTATTGGACTCTTGATCTTCTTGCTCATTTTTTTGTACTTCATATGTTATTAAATTTCCCATGAATTGCTCTAGAGTCATTTGTGATAGATCTTTGACTTCTTCAATTGTCGTAGTCTTATTCTCCCAATCATTTGTGAGCAATTGAAGAATCTTCTTTGCCTGGTCAACCTACGTATATTCTTTTTCAACACTTTGAAGACTATTAGTAATGTCAGTAAATCAAGTATACAAATCAATAATACTTTCTTTAGGTTTTGTTTTAAATAACTCATATTTGTGCACAAGAAAATTAATTTTTTGTCTTTTTTACATAACTAGTACCTTCACGAGTAACTTCTAGAATATGTCACATTTTATGTACAAAAGTGCATGTAGAAATTCTAGTAAATTTATTCTTATTTAGAGGGCAATACAATGCATTCATAGTTTTAGCATTAGGTTAGCCTTTTTTTAGAGATATCATCCCAAATATTGAAATTTGTTGAAGGTGGAGAATACTTATTACTAACGACATTCCAAAGCTCAAAATTAATCTAGATATTGGAAATAAATAATCATTTTATGTTACTAATAACTATGTTTAGATCCATCAAACAAAGGAGGCCTAATGGTAAAATGACCTTTAGTGAATGTAGCAAAAATCAATGTAGCCATAAAAACCAACAATAAATCAATAAACAATTGTAGAAACACAACAACAAAAAATAAGACACTGATTCCAATTATTAGATCTATTACTCTAGAGGGGGTGAATAGAGTATTAAGTTGATGTATAAAATAAATCGATTTAACATATAATTAAAAAGATCTCACTAATAAGTTATATGAAATTATTCATCACACAAGATCATTCACCACAAGAGTACATAGAGAACTTTGTATTGGTTCGAACACCATTTTACTCCAATCTCTATGCATTACCGCCTTGTAAAGTTTCACTACGCTTCTCCTTGAATGGGTGGGAAAAAATCCATTTACACTTCTCGTAAAATTCTTCACACGTTGAAGGATCCAAACACACCCTCATGTTACAAATACTAGAAAAGCTTTTAGATCAAGAGAGTACAAAGATTAAGAGGTCCTAGATGTTTATTTATAGATCTACAAAGAAAATGACTATTAATAAAAGAAATCTGGCATCTACACCTCAAAGCGGATGTCTGAAAAACCTTTGATACCTTTGATATGAAGTACACCTTCAGCGGACATTCATAGTGGATGTTCAAAAATTTCCTGTCTTTGTTATGCTTTATGACAGACGTTCGGGCATACACCTGTTTCTACTTAGAGGTTGTTCACCAAATGAAATTTGTTATATTCTTACAACAAATACATCACCAAAATGGCAACAATACAAAAAATCTTCAATTAACAAATTCAAATCACATTAACTACATTAAATGTCTTTAAAATTGAAAAAAACAAATTAATTCAAAATTTAAAATAAAATTCAATCAACTTCACATCATCAAAATAACATTTAAGTTCTTTCAAAATATACACTTGGGTATTCACAGTATGACAGTTTGCGGAGAGAATGTACGACCGCTCAAAAAATTCAAAGCGATTGTGTTCATCCCAGACAAAGAACCTGCTAGCTAATATGATTAAAAAGCACATCGTCGGAACCCTTTCTAGGGAAGTAGTTGAACCAAACTTAGAGAAGCAGTCCCGCTAGTTTCAATGTCGTGGAGTGAAGAAATTGATACTAACTACTTCTTTGTTAGAACGTCCTTCTCAAGCACAGGTCATAGAAATTACCATTCACAAATCAATATTTTCTTGTTAGATTGCCAGAAATGTCAGCTACTGACCTCCTGATAACAACGTGCCCCAAAAACACACGAATTTCACCGCAACAGCACTATGCACAAGCAAGACCATGGACGGTACTAGTGCTCCCTTACGAAGAGAATATTTCACATTTTGAGCAGTTCCCTTATTTAATTCCCGTGAATTTACGTGCATTGTAGCGCTAATGCATCTGACTTAGATCTGAGGTCAGGATCTTCTTCACCAGTACTCGGCATAGCCACTAGCCCCAATCTCGAATTAGCAAAAGCAGTAGTCACTAAATACACCAGAGAAAAGGATGTGCCACAGTCAATGGACAATGTCTCATTGATACAATGATATGGAGAAGACAAAACTCGTCTTGTCCTCTGACTTCGATTCTAAGGATAATTAAAAAATCTAAATGGTTAACCTAAAAAAAAAAAAAAAAAAAGTCAGCGACTTTGACGGGAGATGTACAATCAACGCGTGGCCGAGTACGTACTTGACTAAGCAAGATATGCCAACGCATTCATAAAATTATGTTAAAAATGTAAACTACGACGGCAGATTACAATGTCAACTCCCATAAAAAGGTAATGTCAGCTCCCAAAACGGTCAATATTTTCAGCCAATTAACGCGAATACGTGCCACAAGCAAGGCAAGAAACATGTCAATTCATGCATATTTAGTCAAGCCCCGATGTCAATTGATCAACCAGAAACTGATGGATTGTAATGTGTCGATTAGAAAATTAATTAGAATATAATATATCTCTTTGTAAAACTTCAGCTTGCAATAGCTCGAAGTGCATGTGTTGGCCTTACGATGGTTCATGCAAAACACTGCATGAAGAAAAAACATATGGTAAACGTTTTCACATCGACCCCAATTCCTTACTAGTAGGTTTTTTTTTTTTTAAAATACAGTTAGGCCTGTATTGTAGTTTTACTCATTTCCTTATCATTTAAATTCATATTGGTAATAGGATAGATATAAACTTATTTTCTTCTCTAGTTCTATCTTTACCTAATCCCTCATCTGCAATAAAATATTAAACAGTGGATAGGTTAAGTTGGTAGTTAGGTAAAAAGTAAATCTCATGTAGGCATCTTCAATTATACTTGATTATCACTTTAATACTCTAAATTTTAAAAGGAATCACTTTGATACCCTTAAGTATTACCATCACGCACATTGATACTTCTATCAGTATTTAGATAATTTGCAATTTTTTGTTGACAAAAATATTCCTCTACATATGTGTTTTCAATCACGACTCTTGCCTCTTTGCCATCTTCCTCCACCATTTCGCCTCCCTCCTCATCTCCACTTACTTTGTCTCTCTCCTCAGAAACACCATCATCTTCATTCTCTTCACTAAGTTCAAGCACCAACACCCTTCCAACATCATCTTTACCTCCTCCACTGCACTATCGTCGATGTCAACAACAACATCTACAAATCAAGCTTAATTGAGATGCCCATATGTAGATCTGCATCGCTACTATGATGGTATACAAGGACAAGGTTGTCTACCTCATCAAGGCTAGGCTGGAGAGGTTGTGATTCTGGAGTACCAACTTCAGAGTATGTGATGGAGAAGCATGGCAACGGAGTGAAGAAGTTGTTAAAAACAAAATTGCAACCATCATCAACCTTATTGCTGCCATTGACCCATGTAGCATCACCTCACGGAGATGATTGTCGTCTTTGCAACCTCACCTTCTCCAAGGTGGGGATCGAGTCGCACCGTCACCGTTGAAGGTGGGGATCATGCTAAAGGGTGATGAGGCAACTAGAAAAACTGATCGAAGCTTATTGATGAGGCACCATAGGTGAAGACGAAGGCTCGCAAGGTCAGGATTGGGTCATCGTTGTCATTGTTAGAGGCGAGATCAGGGTTCTCGCTATTGTTGAGAAGTTGGACTTGTTGGTAGAAGTTGGGGAGAAATTGTGAGAAAGAGAGAGGGTTTATTTGAGAAGGGTATAATAGGAAAAACAATATTTTTTAAAATGGTGTCAGCTTTTAAATTTGAAATTGAGACAAAATGAAAGTTAAGAGTGCCAAAGTGATACTTTTTAAAATTTAGGATATCAAAGTGAGAATCGGGTATAATTGAGGATACCAATATAACATTCACTCTTAGATAAATTCTTGTTTAAGCAAATAATCTAATCATTGAGTGTATAAGCAAATACCTAAAATCACATTCTATAACTATATATAATATAAACAATTAAAGCTTAAGAATTCATATTTAAAATACTATGCTTAAATGTTTCATTAAAATTCAAATCAAAATTACTAAATAAATATATAAAGCATTATTCATTATTTCATAATACTAAAAAGAAACTAAAAGAAAAAACGAAGTGATTAGAAGACAATAAGATGTAAACGGGTAAATAATGATAGACACATAGGTATCCTTACCTATATCATATAGAATACAAATAAAATAAGTGATAAGTAAAGGAGTAATAGGTTAAAACTATTTTCACTTTTAACCGTGTATAATATGATATCCTCCTTGTTTACTGGCTTGAATACTGTAGATAAAAATTTTGTTTCCAAACAGGTCACCTACAAAAGAGAAAAATTTTGTACTATGGCACGAAATCCAGAAGATGAAAAACGAGAAGCGACTTTTCTGGCTGAAAAGGTCCATCGTCTTTGCGTTGCGTCATCACCCTTCTGCGGTTTCATGATCACTAAATTCCAAAAAAAAAAACGGAAGGACGAAAAAAGTGTTCCCTCCCAACCGCAACCGGTCAATCCCCTCCTCAAATACGAGCCCACAAATAAATGGTCAGATTTAAAGATGTCTCCATTGAGCTTACAGTAAACGAGTAACGCATGTATGACGTATCATTAAAAAAAAAAAAAAAAACAATGCTACATGTGGCCGCGTACTGGGTGGCTACATAAAGGCCATTACTACACAATGACAAGAGAGCACCCAACTACTTAGCTGTGGCCCCGGCCATCCACAGCCACCTCTCACCCCAACAAAACTAAAATGAGGCTTGTTTTCAACAACAATTCTCATTGCTACCAATCTCCAGTGACAGTCCAGATGTCCTCCTCCTTCCGTCCATTCTCCAAATCATCCGCAGCAACATTTCAGAAAGACAGTGAAACAACCTTGCGCAAGAACTGGATGGAGTACCATGGCTCCAAAAATTGGAACGGTCTCCTTGATCCGCTTGACGACACTCTCGGCGCCGAGCTCCTCCGCTACGGCAAGTTCGTCGAAGCTACTTACAATTCCTTCAACTTCGATCCCACCTCCCCCTCCTACGCCTCCTCCCTCTTCCCGAAGGACTCCCTCCTCCCCCTCTCCGGCCTTCCGGACACCGGCTACCAGGTCACTCGCAACCTCCACGCCAGTTCTGGCATCCAGCTTCCCTCGTGGGCCGACTCGGCAGCGTCGTCGTGGACCACCAACCGGACTAGCTGGATTGGATACGTCGCCGTCTGCGATGACGAAGACGAGATCACACGATTGGGACGTCGCGATCTTGTCGTCGCCCTTCGTGGCACCGCCACGTTCATGGAGTGGCTGGAGAATCTCCGCGCAACGCTGACCCACATCCCTGCAGGGGGCGACAACGACCAGGACCGTGACGCCATGGTCCAAAGAGGATTTTGGAGTTTGTACTCCTCCGCCGGTGTAGACTGCCACAGCTTACAACAAGAGATTAGAGATGAGGTGGGAAGGCTACTTGATACCTATGGCCGTGGTCAAGTACCTTTGAGCATAACCGTCACCGGCCACAGCCTCGGTGCTGCCCTTGGCCTTCTTTCAGCTTACGACATAACGACAACTTTCTGCCGTCGACGACATGCACCGCAAGTCACCGTGATCTCCTTCGGGGGGCCGCGGGTGGGCAACGCGAGGTTCAGTCAGCAAGTGGAGGAGCTAGGGATCAAGGTGTTGCGAATTGTCAATACACGAGACATAGTGACCAAGGTCCCCGGCTACGTTGTCGACGGGCGATCGCCGTGCTGGCTGTCGAGGGCAGGGTTGGCGTATTCCGACGTGGGTCAGGAACTAAGAGTTAGTTGCTCGTCGGGGAACATGATGGCATGCCATGACCTGAGTGTTTACCTTCAGTTAGTGAAGCAGCTGAGAGCCAATTGCCCTTTCACAGGGAAGAAGTCCGGCCAACAAGAAGGATTTCGGTGGCCTTCTCTATCGAGCATGCAGCCAATGACTGCCACCAGAGGATAAAACTAGACATATCTACTCATTTAATTTGTTGGACTAACGAAACTAATTCTCATCTGAAGCCAACAATAATTAATTGTAAATAGAAACGTTTGAGAAAATATCGATGAGTGTCAAAGAAAGTTTTGTTTGTTGTTCAAGGCGTACGTTTGTTATCCATTTTGGTAATTAACTGATGTACTTTTTCCCGCTTGTCCGGGGTTTCTTTTTTCTCTGTTCACCGTTCGTACTGGAATCCTCCATGGTCTGGATGTGCCCAAGCGCTCGTACAGCTTTATATCAGAATATGAACTCGTTTAGCACTGGGGACTTTCTCAATCTTGATCTGAAAATTGTATATATGATGCAAGAAAATACTAGTCGTTGTGCAGCTCATAAATTTCGAATTTTGGTTGTTGAAGATCTAGAATTCGTGAAGTGATAGTGTGCCCATGCAGAACAACTGGATACTTATTGGTTGTTTATTTATGAGTCAGGACCGTTTGTCCTGAAACGGTCCTGCTCCTAACTGTAACCGATCTTTTGCCGTTCTTAGCTTGAAAAGATTGCATGGACCACAGGGACATCGTCGTTAGAGAGAACACTTCAGGCATACATGTATTCAAGAACATGTATCAGACAACGTCATATTAATTATATTTCTAATTTTTATCTAATACACCAATGTATCAGTGAATATGGTAGTACGCATCACATATCATCTGACAACCAGTCTTGCAGTATCCAAAAACTGGCTTCTATCATCAGATATCCCAAAGACATCTTAAGTTGGATATTTGCTTGACATGAACTTTTGTACTTACCTAAACTCAATGACGTAGGTTAAGATCTATATAGATTGTATGTTGATTTTGAAAATTATATCTTAAAGATGTAGTGATTTTTGTTTATATCTAATCGAAATAATGTTCGTCAAGATCTAAGATCTATGGAACGGATTTTTTTGAGTTCGTCTTTAATGAGGGCAAGATGTCTCTTGGTGTTTGTCAAGTCTGGGAATTGATCTTTGATGGTCGACGTGTGTCACCATTTGTTGTCCTACAAGGATATAAATCTAGCATATTTACAGCTGAGTATCAGTTGTAGACGTTAGAAATTGAGCAGACATTTTTAAGAAACCTCCAAAAAGCAAAATTTCTGGTGTTGAAGGATAGAGTTGCGCCCTTCTGGATATTATTAGAGAGGTATCTGCATAAAAGAATGCTTCCCCAAGTACTCGAATTCCCGTTAAATATATAGCGTCCACATGTGTTTACATTTCAAAGCCCAGTGAAAATGCCTTGTGCTGAGAATACCGAGACCATGTTATTCTTTTTTTAGTGAAGGTTGTCAATGAATTAGGTCAAATCCATTAATTTATTTGATTCGACCGGTTATTTTATGATTTGAGTTGAAATTTTAGATCTGATTGGATCCATTGATACATAATCCATTAACCTAAACATATTGAAGGTTCACAATGGATTATTAAAGTATCTTCCAGTAAATATTTGTTTGTAATGTCTTTTGTTTGATAATTGATTACTAAGATTTTGTAGATTAGTTTTCTAAATAATATTTTTACTCATATAAGTAATTATTATAAGAATTTATGAAGCTTTCAACTTGTAGTATAAATGCATAAGAAATTAATGTGAGAGATGTGTTGGGCCGTCCTCCCATCTTGACTTATTTTATTTGGCCCAACCCACAGTTTGTTTTAGGGTGAGCATTATGTGAAATAATGCTACAGGGTTTTGCAAGACAGGGGACGAGCGGTCGAGAGAAGAAAAGGGGACGAGCGGTCGAGAGAAGAAAAGGCAAGCCGCTGCTGCTGCTGCTGTCTCTGCCTGCTGCTGCCGTCTCCTGTTGCTGCTGCCGCCTGCTGCTGCTGCTGCTGCCGTCTCCTGTTGCTGCTGCCGCCTGCTGCTGCCGTCTCCTGCTGCTGCTGCCGCCTGCTGCCGTGCTCGTCTTCTGCAG
>JAMKQA010090360.1:0-11634 GCA_024699735.1 Posidonia australis
CCAATAAAACATGGGGTGTAGACCTCCAAGTCTACTTCAAAACCCCTCAAACAAATCACAAATCCATTAAGCATGCTGTTCTAACAAAAATCACAAAGTCATGGAGCTCAAAAATCACCACTGTAGCATGCTTCTACAACATCCACGAAATTCACACAAAAATCCCACAAAACAGCATGATACATCATAAACATGCTATTCAACTCATTCACATCATTTCCACATTTTTATCATGATTTAAGCATCATTTTTCATGATTTAATCAAGTTCTTTGCCCTAAAGTGGCATACTCTGCAAACGAAAGAGAGGAAGGGATGGGAACGCGTACTTGGCTCCGGCGAGCCTCATGTACCCTCACATCGGTGGTGCATGGCACCAACCCAGCCTTCCACACTCACGTGAGCTCTCCAGACGCGCGACGCCTCTGCAGCAACCACACACTCTCCCGCCCCCTCTCTACTTCTCTGCCTCTCCCCTAAGCCAAACACCTCCTTTTAAGGCTCCCCGCCATGCCAGCCGCCCCGGAATCCCGCCGACGCTCCTCAGCTACTCGTAGCTCTGAGCGGAGGGGACGGATCAGGCAGTCCTCCCCTGTTAGGCTCACGAGGCCTTCAGGTTGGTCACGGGTGTCGAGAGGAGAAGACAGGTAAGGCACGACTGGCTCTTGACCAAGTTAGAGCCCAAACCCCAAGCCTAAGTGGGTTCACCACAAACACACAACACGGTTCTCAAAGCTGAACTAACCCACTGGCCACAGAAAACACACCACAAGGGAGAAACCAAGGCACAGAACACAGAGGGAGCCCACAGCCAACAAACACAAATTGGATTTTACCATTAATAAACCATATACAAATAATTACAAGAAATCCATGGTTTATATTAAAATGGAAAAATCCAGGCACAGATGTTACAATGAAGCATCTGAGTCGTTGGATCTCCTCCTCGCCGTCTCCTTCAACTCTTCCCCTTCTTGGATCGTTGATCGGGCACCGGGAAAAGCCCCGATGGCTTCCCCTGGCCTTCGCCGCCGGTGATCTTCGAATCATCGACGGTGCAATTTGTTTTTTTAGGTTTTAATGAAAACTTTTTATTTTTTTAGGACATTACCTTTCAGTCCAGAAATTTTGTGATTCAGTCCTTGTGTTTTCGTGAAAATCTTCATTTCTTTTGTTTTTATTGTAAGAATTGCATGATCTCCCCTGGTTGTTTTAGATTTCATGTTTTGATACTGTAAATGTTTGTTTCATTACATTTAAGACCCTAAATCATATTTTTTTCACAATTAAGTCCTAAGGTTTTGCATTGAGGTCCCAGAACTTTTAAAAATGAGTCGTTTATGTAAAATTTGCATTCTAAATCCTAAGAAACTTCATAATTACATTGATCATCATAATAGTTTATTTTTATCATATTTAGGCCCTGAAATTTTGCATGTAAGTCCCTTGATTCACAATATACTATCCCTGAGCACAAGAAATTTACATCTAGACCCTTACACTATTTTCAAATTCATCATTTAGGGTTTTAATTGTTTTCTCACATATTTTTAGTATTTTTCACTTATTGCATTTCATATTTTACACTTAATCATAGATTTCATTTAAAAATCATGTTTGCACTATAAATTGATCTTTAGTTTCATATTTTAATCATATTTGCACATATGTGTGAATTTTGCATATTAGACCTTGAGTTTTCAAGAAATTACCAAAGTACAATTTTCACACATCTCAGTACTACATTTTCATTTGATCCATCCTCTGCACATTAGAATAGAAGTTATTGAATGTATTTTAATCTAGGTTTTCACTCCTTTTTGTGAATTTTATATTTTGGTCCTTGTGCTTGTCTGTTATTGTGTTTACATCATTTTATTGTTTTTAAGACCTTGTCCTTTTCATGTTTTCTTACAAATTACATTTCCTTGACATTTCGCATACATTTTGGCATATTTAAGATCATGCATCATCCCCATACATGCATTTATCACATTCGACCATTGAAATGACCAAATTGCCCCTGTGCCACCAATTCATGCACATGCATGTTAGTTCTTGCATTAAGTCATGCATTATCTTTGTTTAAGTCATTCCTCAGCAGCTTTTACACATTTAAGCACATTTTCATGTAGTTTGCTTAGTTTTCATGTCATGTCAATATGTCATCCATTTTGAGCAAGCTCGCACCCCATATGTTTTTCCGTAGATTTTTCTCTAGCCCATTTTCAGAATCCTTCGCCTAACATTCGATTTGAGTTCCTTTACTCCTACATTTTAGATTTTTTGATTTGATTTGGATTTCATTGCCTAAGGGCATACATTAACTGACTGAAAGGCCCACATTGACCCACTTGCAGATTATTTCTCCTTTTTGATTTTCACGACCTTTTCCCTGATTCCAATGACTTAGGTTGACCCTACTCTTGATCATTTTGATATCAATGTGATTTTCTATATCATTCTTTCCAAGAACATTGTTATTTTATGTGATTTTCTTTATATGTCGCCATTTGATCGTTTTACGTGGATTTCTTTGCAATTTTTCTATCTCGATTTCTATGATATTTTCCATGATTTTGATGATTTGCGTTGGTTGCATTTTTGATGCTCTTGATGTCAGTGTAGTTTTCCAGAGCCTTTTGTCCAAAAACACCGTCATTTTATGTAAATTTCTTCACATGTCATAGTTTACTTGTTTTGTACGAATTTCTTTGTAATTTTTTTGTTCGAATTTCCATAATGTTTTCTACAATTCTAATGAGTTGAGTTGATTGCAATTTTGATTCTCTTGAAGTCTATTTGATTTTTCGAACCATTCTCGCCACAAACCTTGCTATTTCATGTGACTTTCTTTGTCGTATCATGTTTTATGATTTCATCATTATGTGTGGATTTCTTTGCAGTTTTGCATACCATCTTGCTCATCCATCTAGTTTTGACCTGGCATTCATCTTAGCATGATTAAAGCACAATCTAGCAAGCAAATTGGACTAGAAAGATCGAGTTTCTCGGACATACAGGAGTGCCTAACACCTTCCCTATGCATAATAGGAATCTTTACCCATCCTCGGGTTTGTGGACATCCGACCTTTATATTTGCATCTCATGCATTCATCTTTTGTAATTTATTTGTGGTTTTCCTCGTCTTTCCCTTAAAAGACTAAGTGGCAACTCCATTTTCTTTTCGTTTTATCATATCCTGTGCCTTCGCCATCTTGGCATGGTTGTGGCATCCTCCCTCTGATGAGACTCTGTGTCGAATCCCTAGGTGGGTATGGTCACAATTAGTGTCTGAGATAGTGTTGCCAGCAAAGGCCATACTATCAGAAATATTCTTGGCATTAAGAAGATAGTCATCAATAGTTTGATCTGGTTTCTTCTTTTAGGTTGCAAAGTTGGTCTCGAAGGGTTTTTAATTGAGATTTAAATGTAGGGGCAAATCGCTTCTCCAAGAGAGGCTAGGCTTGAAGAGAAGTGGAACGAGGAAGGAGAATGGACTGAACAGATGGTGAGACTATGGCACGAACCCAACTGAGAACCAGTTGATTGGTTTTTAGCCATGTGGAATACTGAGGATTAGGAGATTCATCAATTGTAGGAGGTGGAGGAAAGAAATCTAAATCAATGACATGGAGGAAGTCAAAGAGAGCAAGAATATTTCGAAACTGAGTATGCCAACATAAGTAAGTTGTATGAGGAAGTGGTGGAATATGTTAAATTGCAGAGGAAGAATGTTGGTAGAGGTGGGAGAATGGTTATCTGTAGAAGGAAAGAATCGAGGCCATGGTAGGAACCCAAAACTAGAGCTTTAGGCAATTGATACCATGACGAAAGGAAGAAGAAGAAGAAGAAAGGAGACAACAAGAGAGTGACCCCAAAACATTCTGTATTACATGATTCATGTAAACAGTGGGCAGCAGTATCTATATAGGAGAAGAATGATGAGTTGGCTAATAGAAGAGCATGTCAAAAACATCTAGAACCGTATGGATACATAGACCATATGAAATACGTAGGTACACGTAGGTAATCACTCATTACCTTAGAGGTTGGCGTATTGGGAAGGGTCCATATGTAAGTAGCTTTGCCCTTGCATGCAGAGAGGCTATTTCTGCTTCGAACCTTTGTTATCTATGTCACAATGAAGCAAACCTAATACAGTCAATAAACTAAGAAAAACCGTTGGGTTCACATGGATATGTTTGCAACTTCAAATATTTTAGAATTCATGCCATAATCATGGGATCTGGACAAGACATCATCTAACAACTGAAGCTCAATTCTCTCATGCTAGTAAGGTTTTCTATTGTCTATTTCACAGAGTCTCTCTTCGAAGGTTGGAACTTACCTGACAAGAAATTTCACTATCCTAGGATGGTTGCAATTGATAACCATTAGAAACCCTAATCCAACCAAATGTTATGCCAGGTTGGAACTTACCTGACAAGAAATTTCACTATCCTAGGATGGTTTTAATTGATAACCATTAGAAACCCTTATCCAACCAAATGTTATGTCAGCTTCTCATATTCAAACAGTCCCAAAACTTCCATATTATCCTAAAAAGTCACCTTTGATCACAAAACTTTCATGTTGGTGTCATGTTGGTTGACTGAAAATTTGACATGTGTTGACATTTGATACCATGGATAGCCTCCAACTTGACGTCATATCTTTATCATCTATTGAAGAAATGATTATGAACTTGTCATCAATATTTTTTTCAAAAAGAAAAAGGAATGCAAATACATGTGTAAATGGTTTTATCAACCCTACATAGTGGATTAAAGCATGATTATTGTTTTACGGAATCTAATGTAGTGCTCTGATAATTGGCTTTTACATTAACTAGTGAAACATGTGTGCACTATTCACATAACAAGAAGATTATAACAAGAGAATTTTGGATCGTGCTAAATTTTGAGTTTAAATTTGAATGTTCCTTTTTAACTTAAGTAGTTAGTAAAGAATATTTTTTTTAATTTGAATTTATCCTTTTTAACTTAAGCAGTTAGTGAAGAATATTTTTTAATTTGAATTTAAGTATACAAAAATAAGGATATCTTTCTAAAGAAATGTGCAAAAGGGAATATTTAAAAGGATCAGGACAAAACTTGTCTAGCCTATCTAATTTGATTTTTGACCTCTTGGGTTCCTTTATTATAATAGAAGATGATTCCATTGTTGACACCCAACAAATCAAGGAAATATACAACAACCATTAGTAGGAAATGACATGTTGCTAAAAACAAAACCAATGCAAATATGCACTAAAATAGTACCTCTTCCTTCTTTTCTTCTTTCTTTCCACCAGTAAAAGCCTTGAAAGCGCCATAGAAAACATGACCCCAACCAGTTAAACTTACAATCACAAACTGCAGAAGACAAATATTACGTTAATTTAATACAAGGTAAATCAAAAGTACTTCATAGCTTTCTTACGATTTTATTCTTGTTGCAAATCCATAAAGTCCAATAGGATGTGAAATGCTAGAACGTTCCAAGTTAATAAAAAAGAATCCCCTTATAACTATTTCTTTATAAAATTAAAAATTATATGAAACTCACACATGGATCAGTAACGAGACTAAGCTTTTCAACTTTTAAAGTAGGTATGGGGAAAAAGTAACTTTTGATCTAAAGTAACATTAGAATACAATGCTAACAAATGCTCGAAATAGTTAGTAACTCTAGCATGGAGGAGTTTTGATAAATGTAGCTCTAAAGAGACGGTGAAATATC
Source organism: Posidonia australis (assembly GCA_024699735.1). Classification (NCBI taxonomy): domain Eukaryota; kingdom Viridiplantae; phylum Streptophyta; class Magnoliopsida; order Alismatales; family Posidoniaceae; genus Posidonia; species Posidonia australis. The sequence continues at coordinate 5,745 of JAMKQA010090360.1, forward strand.
GACATGTCAATATCGATAAATGTAGCTCTAACTTTTTTGTGGTGTAGTTGAGGTTCTAAATGTCAGTTTCGTATTGGATTTCAAAAAATTTAAACCAAATACATGTCGGTCAAATATCGACATGTCAATATCGTGTTGATGGAAACACAGTAAAAAAAATTCACATTTGTTCACAAAACTTCCATGTGAATGTCGTGTCGGAGTCATGACGGTAAATTGAAAACAACACACGTGTCAATGAAATTTCAGCAATACATGTCGACATTTGGTTGTATGGGTGTATCCTAGGAGGACCTTCCCCACTTCCTGTGGAGTTGTGAGTCAATACAAGGTTGTGCTGACAGGGCTTGTGTTAGATTGATTGAGACCTTTTGGGAGCTTTAGAGACTTAAAGGAAGGAAGACTAATCACAGTAGAAGGGTTTGGAGAGAACTTCCTCATGTAATTTAGTGAACAAGATGGATTGAGAGAAACCATTGAATTTTTCAAGGAAAGAGGCTTACACCTAAGGATATTTGGGATAAACTTATTTCCTTCATTTTTGTATGGTGTGATGGTGTCCCAATTGTGGTACCTCAGCAGTTTCTAACATGTTTATTTGGGATTGGCTTTAGGACTTTTCAGTGGCATAGCTATGTTCAGTGTTACTTTTTGTAACACTCCGAACCCAAGCACGTTACCTAAATCATAGTATCATAAGTAATTTTACTAATTACAGTAATAATTAAATAACTGTAACTAAGGCTTGTTGAAAAAATCTATATGTGTATTTTGATGATAACAAATGTCATGTGATTAAATACAGGTGATCACATAAGACAATATGAAACACTCAAGTATTACATGTGTAAATCATTTATAAAGGTGTAATAATCATTTATTTGTAATCTTGATATAAAAATGTATTGATATGAAAAGAAAGAAAGTTTTTGTAGTTCATATGCAAAACGGCATACCGAATATTTTCGGTATACCGATTCAGGGGATATCGGAAAATCAAATGGAGCACTGAAATTCAAAAGAAAATAAAACTGCAAGAAAATGGTCGACCGAATATTTTCGGTATACCATTTCAGGAGAAAACGACAGATCAAGCGGCACACCGAAGTTCAAGGACCAAAGGAGCATAGTGTGTTTATCCCGACCGTTAGAGATTTCGGTCGACCGATTATTTTCGGCATACCGAATCTTGTGTCAGTAATCAGCAGATTTTCTAGTCGTTAGTCACACTTAGAAAATCTTGTAACACTATAAATTAAGGTCCATATGTAGCTCACAATTCACTGAATCCTTCATTGAGCTAGATACTATTAAGTGCTTCAAGTGAGTGTGTAAAGAATTTGATCAAAGCTTTGCTTCAAGCACGAAGAGCTTCAACATCCATTCAATCAAGCAAAAGCAAGATCACAAGTGCTCAAAGTTCTCTCTTGCCTTCAAGCATTCTGAGGTTCTCCGGGAAGGAGAAGTAAATTGTGATACAAGTGTACAAACAAGGTAACTTTTGTAGCTTGTAATATTCTAGTTTTGAATATAAGGGTTAAAGTCTCAAGTGGGGAACTTGAGGAGTGGAATAAGCCGGGGTGGCTGAACCACTATAAAAATCCTTGAGTATTTGTGATTGCATGTTTTGTGATTAATCTTTATTATCCTCAAATTTGCATATTAAGTTTTAAAGATTAAATTAAAACCGGAAAATCTCTATTCACCCCCCCTCTAGAGAAGCATTAAGATCCAACAAGGCTCACCTCCAGAAAACAATGTGCGGCTAATAGTTCCTACTCAGGCACCGGAACTAGACTGCAAGCCATCCTGTACCTGAAAACTAAACAAAGCACGCGTAAGTGACATCTAAGTCACCTAGTACACGTCCCAAAAATACTAACAATAAAACTCAACAAAATCCCAAAACACAGCTTTCGATTTATAAAACATGATTTTCTTTTGAAAATCCATTTCACATCAATTTTCTTTTCCTTTAAGACACTTGAAAATCTATTTCCAAAACAGACCTTTTTCAAAACCTAAATTCACTTTTTCAATGTTTGGGATTTCTTCCCAAAACCATACTCTTTTCCAAGACTCATATTTCTTTCTTTTTATGCATTTTTAAAACCATTCTCATATCTCGTGAAATCCATATTCATGACCAGGTCTAGTCTAAAACACAATCCCCCACAGGACTCAAAACCAAAACCACAAACATGGGACTAGTAATTGGTTAAAACATAATTCTTATTTATTTCTAGGATTTCAGGACCCAACACTAGTTCAATCCTAGCCAAACCACATCTTTTCATTTTTACAAATCTACACACTTTTCTTATTAATTTCCACTTTTCTTATTGATGTTACCTTGATCATGGGTAACCAGAAATATAAGCAGTAGGTGAGGACACCATTTCCCCTACCTCCCTACACTACTGCCGTGAAATTCTCTGTGCGAGAGGACACCGTCACAGCCAACAAGCCTCAATTTCTTTTCATATGCATGGGGATATGTCTTTTTCTGATGCTCATCGGTGACCCAAACACTTGGTTCATATATTAAACTCAGCCTACACCGTCTCAAGTTCGGTGGCCACGATCGTATCTGACAATTGATATCTTATCAATTTGCCAACACTAATCTCTCGTGGTTCCACTCTAGCAACCACGGTCGTGTCTAACAATTGGTCTTTTTAAAGTATCATTCTCCTACCATATTGCTGACACCAACTCTCATGATTCCACAATACATTATTATTATTTCATTTTCAAAACTCTTAGGTTTTCCTTTCAAAACCATTTTCATCTTATCCTTTCGTTGCAGGAATCTTTTTCGTACAACACATGACCCTCTACTGGGGTCTCAACTCTAAATCATTCCAAAACCATGCATTTAAAACTACAAATTGGGTCTTATGCCCAAAAACCACAGTCAACCACACATTTAATCACTTTTATTCATTCTTAAGACTTTAAACCCAAAATCATTTCCAAATTCACTTATTTGGATTCCATATTCCTCCATGACATTTACATGGGGAAAACATCATTAACACATACTCAATATCCCTTTAAAATCATTTATTTCCATTTTTCATACACATGTATCCATATGGGCCAGGGGATACAATCGATAGACTGAAATTAGGTTCGGTATACCGAAAATCTCTAGTTTGGTATACCAAATCCTTTCGGTATACCAAAACCCTCTGTTTTGGTCGATCAAGTGTTTTCGGTCTATCGAAACCAGGGGTTGGCTGTAAACTGATAGAGAATTCACCGTGTCTAGAACATCTCCCCTGTTTCACCCCAAACAATCGTCGAAAATGGGGACCTCCAGTGGACTCTTTAAACATACATCATAAAACATGAGGTGACACCTTAAGTCTACTTCAAAACCCCTCAAACCATTTATCATTCCATTCATCATGCTATTCATACGAAAATCATAAGGGCATGGAACTCATACGTAACTACTGTAGCAAACATTCCATTTCCAACCAAAACTCATGAAATCCATACAATCCTAGTATGATCTCTACATATTCATGCTATCCATCACATTCTCATCCTTCCTACTATTTTTCCGTGATTTACATACATTTTCCTCATTTTTCATGCATTTAACACCTTAAGCTAAAGAATGCAGAACGAGAGGGGAAGAGGGGTCGCGTACCTCAGGCGGTACTCCAACGACCCCCCAACACTCCGGCAAAGCCTCGATGACCCTCAACGGCAGTGCACACCTCCAGTCTCACGTCCTTTCCCAGGCGACACTAATCTCCTCTTTCTCCCACTTGACTCCTTCCCTTCCACTGACCTCCTTCCCCCTTTTTATCTTCCCCTCCTCCCCGCATCATGTCGGCCTTTGATCCCATCACCCTCACGACGGAGGGGACGGGGCGACACAAGTGGAGCTGTGAAGGCACGGGTTCGCGAGAGAAAAAGAAGAAAAGAGAAGATAAAGACAAAGGCTCATGAGGAAAGTGGGAGAAAACGAAAGAAAGAAAGGGGAAAAGGATAGGCACACAAATCGGGGCAACTATGCATCCTCAGATCAGACCCCACGTTGGTTCCACAATACAAACAAGTGCATAGAAAACCTACCAAACCCTCACAATCACAAGAAACAACAGATTATCCATTAATAAATCATTTTTACAATATTACAATTAATTACATGGTCTATAATTAAAATGGATAATCGGACCTAAATGTCACACTTTTTGTTTGGCTTATCTTTTTGATAAGCCTGCTTTTGTACCCTCTGAATTACTTTCAATAAACGTTTTTGACTACCTCTCCAAAAAAAAAAAAAAACTCTAACAACCAAAAGAATAAAAATATCTAATTTGTGAATAGATGATATTGGAATAACAACATCTAATAGTAGATGATATTGGAAAATTTTATTAAAATGTCTAAATTTTAAATAGTGAATAACAACATCTAATTGTAGATGACATTGGAAAATTTTGGAAGGAACTTGTGAATTCCTGGTTAAAACAAAATCTCTATAATGCCACATCATTGACTACTTACTTGAGTTTGCAAGAAATTTACCAAATCTCATGTTAATTAATGATAGACAACCATGTGAGCAAGTTTTGAACATATGATCAATTGGCTAAGGAATATTTTCGAGGATTCTATGCCAAACTGGAAAGTACCTGATATGAAGGGAGAACTGCGAGAAGGAGTCTTTAGACTGTAGACACATCATTTGAGTGTTGTTGTCACAACCCTCTAATGTTAGTCTAGATGAATATCAGACTAGACATTTAAAAGGCAAAAGGGTCATATGTAAGTATTTTGAAAGCTTGGATCCAAGTTAGTATACTATAAGAACTGGTTCAGATTTGTGCATCACTAGTCTTTGGTGTTTAAATATGGGTTCTTAAAATATTGTGGTGTTGGAATTTATATTGTGGTCATATTGTTGGGGCTTAGTGAGGTGTGGATCAATAGACTGTGACATTTAAATATAGGTTCTTCATATATTGTGGTGTTGGAATTTAAATTGTGGTCATATTGTTGGGGCTTGGTGATGTGCGACAATCAACATTGGAGGTGAGAATTCAAAATTCTTTTTGTACACATGTATTGCTTCACTTATAGAAACTAAAGTTTCACCAAAGATAGTGTCAGACTAATTATGTTAATAATTTTAATAGAAGTTTTATTCAAATATGGTATCAAGAGTCAAACTCTAACCCTAGGATACCTATTGCCACCAACAGCCAACATCGTCGCTAGACACTGCATTGTCGCTATTGCAATGGGATGCCACTGTTTTTGTATCCTCTCTTGCCTCTTTTGCCACTGTCGTTGGCAACACCCTCCTCTCCTACTATTGTTGCCGGCTCTACCACTGCAATAACCTTCTCCCATCACCACCACCACTACTATTGTAGTAGTCCTTTATTGCTATTGTCATCATTGTTGTGGTCCTCTCTCACCACTATTGTCATTGCAGTGGCCTCCTATAACATCTGTGCTTGGATTTTCCATTTTGATATAAAACATGGATTTCTTGTAATTATGTGCATATGGTTTATTAATGGTTAATTCAGTTTGGCTGTTGGGTTGTGGTTCTTCCCTGTGTGTTGTGCCCTTGATTCCTCCCATGTGGTGTGTTTCTGTGGCCAGTGGGTCGGTTCTGTCTCGAGAACCACGCGTGTGGGACCCACTTGGGCTTTGGGCCTTGGGCTGGCTTTTTCCAGTTGTGCAGGGCATTTTGGCCCGCTTGCCTTTCTCCTTCCACGCCCGTGATCTGCAGCTGCATCTTCCGGAGCCCGTGAGCCCTAGCGCGGGAGAAGTGTAGTTGATCCGTCCCCTCCGTAGCTGGGGGAGAGCCGGCAAGATTCCGGGGGAGGCAGCTTTGCGGAGAGCTTAAGAGGAGGCG
>JAMKQA010090362.1:0-13628 GCA_024699735.1 Posidonia australis
GAGACAAAATAGGGCTACATTATGCCAAAGAGGTTACATATTCTGTGCCTTAGCCTTCTTAAATACTAGGGCACCTAACTGGTCAAATGACCAAACTAACCCTAAACAAAGATATAATTCAAGACATATTTACAACATATATTGTATAATTTCTTAATAGTGTGACTAACCTTATTTACATTCTATTTTATTCGTAGACTTAATTCAATCACAATGGATATGAAAATGCATGTACGTGTTACTTTAAGGTCTTTAATTCAAGATAGAGAGATTGAAAGACTTTACTTGAAGAAAAGTGTTACAAGCCATTGAAATCGATGAGGAGAGAATGGCACATCGAGATCAAAGGACTAACCTTAGACAATTTGAAAATATTCTTACTAAATGAAACACACCAAAGCATGAGGCATACATTACTTTCACTACTTACAGTATGCATTTCATGTTTAAAATTTTACAAATATGCATTATTAGTCTGTTATTTGGATTTATATGATGGATTTTCTATTGTAGAGAATATGCAAGCCGAATAGCATCAATTGATCCAAAAGAAAAATAAATCATCACACTGGGTCAAGTTCGCTCAACTTTGTCAAGAAATAATATAATATTTAATTCAATTATCATTCGTACTCATTTATTTATCACAAGCTTATAATGACTCAATTCATATTTTGTTCGTTTTTAGTAGGGGTGGGCACCAAAACCTTCTAAACCGGTTAACCAATCGAACCGAACCATTTTTAACAGTTCGATTCGGTTTTTCAAATTCAGTGGTTTGGTTTGGTTTGGAATATCTCCTAACCGAACCATATGGTTCGGTTTGTGGTTTCAAGGACGGTTTAACCGAACCGAATCCAATATAAACTGTATATGTTAATACGTATATTAAATATTTAAAAGAATATAATTATGTATCTTTTAGAACCATAGCTCGAATCATAGTCATTCTTATGTATCTTTTACTATGTTATTTTTTTAACTGATTGTTATTGGAAGTTAAATAAAAACGTTTTTGGTCATTTTTATGTTTCTTTTACCAGACTGTTTTATATTTGATTCTTGTAGTCGATAAGCTTCACTACTGTAATTCTATCATAACATGATACATAAAAATTTCATATTACGAGGAATTGTGATTTCTATTTAAATTTTGCAATATTAGATGTAGTTATTGTCATTATATCTCATATTTAGTTATATTCTTTTATTTTTCACTATCAACATTTTATTTTTTTCTATATGTTTTATTACATGGTTAAACCACAAACCGAACCAAACCAAACCGATTTTGAATGATTCGGTTTGGTTTGGTTTCAATAGATAAAATGATTTGGTTCGGTTTGAACAATTGTTCAAACCGAATTATATGGTTTGATTTGTGGTTTTGTCACAAACTGAACCAAATCGAACCGTGCCCACCCCTAGTTTTTAGTACGTTCTTAGTAAGAAGAGAAGGAACATAGTCTCACAAAATTACAAGTGATGGCTCAAACATATGTTTCAAAATCATATGATTTTTTTTTCAACCAAAATATATTTTGTTGTAGACCTAAATAGATGAATCAGTCTTGAGTAATGTTGTAAGAGAAGATAGTTACAATAAGAATACATGCTGTATTTCCAGTCAACAGTTTTAATGCAGAAAAAATCAACTTAAAAACGTGGCATAGAGGCAAATCTATAAAAGACCCTCAGAAATATTCTTTAGAAACCCAAATACTTATGTTTTGAAAATGGGAATAGCATCCATTGGTTACCAGAGAATTTTCAAAGTAATTTACCTGTTCCTCTCGGTATGTTTGGTGAACTGTGAGCCAAACTGTGGCCTTTGGTGGTTTCTAAAGAAACCGGAATTAATTACTAAAAACATGAAACTGCGGCAGCACTTGTACCGTCCATGAGCCACTTCGTGGATCCGACAGCACTTGTACCGTCCATGAGCAACTCCTTTGACCCGACTGCTTTTCTGACTCAATGGGTCCCTTGGAGGTCTATCTGGGACTAGTTTGGATCCATGAGGTTCAGCCATCTAGCGGGGTTGTAAAGTCAAACTTGCGGGTGCCTTTTGACAAAGTAATTACTAAGAAACCATCAACCTGTCAGGGAGAATGCCAAAAACAATTGGGACTATACCTTCTTCTTTTTTACTCCAGATCAATCCATGTCACTGTACTTTATATACAACACTTATCTAGACATGAAAATCAAATCGGGTTAATCTCGGACCATCTAGCCCAATCTGAATCTACCACAGTTCAGACTCGTCGAGCTCAACACTGAGCCTAGTCGGACCAAGCCTATCCTAGACAATGGGCCTTGCCGGGCTCACGTACTAGGTCCACTCAAATCCATAAAATAAGTCTATTAGAACTGAACCAGGCCTAATGGCTTGGGAAAAAAAAAAGAATGGCCGAATCAATCTGGAAATTAAAAACAAAAAAAAACAAAAGGATCAAGCCTACAAGTCCAAAATAATAATAATAAAAAAGTTTACTCCTTCCAGAGGAACGTTGCGTGTGCCTGCGCACGTGCGTTTGCAACGTTCCTTTTGAATGTTGCACAAAGTTCCTTTGGAATGTTATTTTTTTATTTTATTTATTTTCTTCCTTCACACAAAATCAACGCATTTTTCAACTATAAATATACTTCAACTCCATTTATTTTTCTTCACAATTTATTCTCTTCTCTACTATAACTCATATTTTCTACCACTTTCTCCCAACTTAATCTTTTAAAATGAGAATTTAGTTGTTTGGCTTTGGATTCCACCACGTTTGCTACTTTTCAGTCCCTACGTTACACCAGTTAAGCCAACAACATCAAAATTTCTCTACTTCTAATCTTTACAAATTCTTTACTTCTAATCCCTCTATTTTTGGATTTTGGTTTTTGTTAGTTAAGGGTTTTTTATTTTATATTCTTTTTTTATATTAAAATAGATAATTTTGGTAATGTTAGTAGTCATGACAATGTTCTTGATTTTAGAAGCATGTTATAATAGACCTTATAGATGAAACTAGGTGTTATTGTAATTATTGTAATACTACATACACGTCCTAGGAGAGGGGGTGTAAATTATATATCTAGGCATTTACAAAAATGTATATTCAAACATAATAAAGATGACAATACAGATTTAAAACAATCAAAATTACAAATAGGATCTAATGATATGATTAATTGAAAATATAATACAGATGAAGTTAAGGAAGGAATAACTAAATTTATAGTAAAAGGCGAACAACCATTTTCTTTTTCTGAAAATAAAAATTTTGAATTACGTATGCAAAATTATTTAAATCCACAGTGTAAAAGTTTTTCTAGAAATACAACAAGAAATATAATTTATAAAACATTTAAAAAAGATTTAATTGGAATATTTTTTAGTTTATTATGTAAAATATCATCAACATATGATGTTTGAACAGGTTCAAATAATTTTCCATATTTATGTTTAACTGCACATTAGATAAACATAGAATGGAATTTACAAAAAAAATTAATTACTTTTAAAGTTTTTGATAATCAACATACTAATAAAGTTATATCAAATATGATAGAAGATATTGCTAAAGAATATAACATATTTTTTAAAATAAATAAAATATCATTTGATAATGCTTCTAATAATAATGTTGCTGTAGAATTATTAAGAAGAAATATAAAACCAATATTAAATGGTGAATTATTTCATTGTAGGTGTTGTTGTCACATCTTAAATTTAATTGTACAAGATAGTATAGAATGCATTAAGCCTTATATAGAAAATATAAGAATATCTATTTTATTTATACAAACATTTGCTAAAAGATATCAGAAATTTAGACATGTATGTGCACAAAATGGTTTAAAACCTAAGTTAGATATTCAATATAGATGGAACTCAACTTATGATTTGTTAAGTTCATGTTTACCTTATAATCATATAATTGCGGGATTTTATAATGCAAAATCTAATGATTTTTTAAATGATAAAGATTGACAAACTTCTAATATAATTCATAAATTTTTAGAACGATTTTATAATGCAACTAAATAATTATCTGGTCGATATTATCCAACAAGTTCTCTAGTTTTAATTAATTTATTTAATATTACAAATGTTTTTCAACAATATAGGAATATTCCAGCTTTATAAGATATTATTAAATCAATGGAAACTAAACATAATGATTATTGGAGTGAGCCTCCAATGTGAGCATATTTAGCTTTAATTATGGATCCTAAAGATAGATTAGTTAATTGTATGATACTTATAAATGATATTTTTAGTAATATGAATAAAAATGAGTATATAGATTCATTTAATGATAAAATATAGACAACTTTATATAATTTATTTGAAGAATATGCTAAAAATTATGGTAAAAGTAGTTGTAGTGGTCAAACATCTATTTTTTTAAGAACAAAAACAAGTAGTAGTAATGGTAATTCTTTATAGAGTAGATTAAATAAAAAGAACGAAAAATATGTAAAATCAACTACAAATAATGAATTAGATAATTATTTAGAATCCCCATTTGCTTTTAGTGATTTAGAAATAGATAACTTAGATATATTAAAGTGGTGGTCTACTACAACTATTAGGTTTCCTATAGTAGCAAAAATGACAAAAGATTTACTAAAGATTCTGTCGTCAACTGTGACGTTAGAATCTGCATTTTCTACAAGAAAAATAGTATTAAATGATAAAAGATGTAGATTATCAGAGAAATTTATAGAAGCCTCCGTATGTTTAAAAGATTGGTATGATGTAGTTGATCGTCTTCAGGGATTGCGCTTGAATTTTGAATCAGAAGACGATGATGCGGCATCAACATTAACAAGCAGAACAAACTCCACAAATGATGAAATAATGATGTAAAAATGTAAAAATAAGGAATGTAAAAAAATGATGTAAAACATTTTTTTTATTATTTATGTATTTTTTTTAATATATTTCAAATATTTTTTATTAATAAGAAAAAAATTAATTTTAAAATTTAAATTTTAGACCTATTGATCGGCCCAACCTAGTCCGACCCATCGACGGGCCATGAGCCATGTCGAGCCCATGGCCTGCTAAAAGAGGCGTAGCCCGACCCAACGTGGTCTAGACTCAGTCAGGCCCTTGTTTTTTTGGACCGGGTCAGCCCAGTCTGACCCACATTCCAACTCTACACCTACCTTCACTAATAGATTTTTCAATTATTAATTTTCACTTTCAAGTAAACTTTTTATTGTACTAGTATACCATATTTCTCTTAGTAAGCATGTATTATTTAGTTTTCAGAAATTTTCAATCTTTGATGTCTTTATTTATAAGTTTCTAGATCCTAATGCCAATTCTTTACAAGATTAAAGACGAGATGGCCAACAATCTAAAGCAAATTCTTTTTACATGATCTCAAGCTATATTTTCCAATCTTTTATCTCGGAAGTCTAAATGAAATTACAACTTTTTTTTTGCATATGCTCTTGATTGTCTAGTATCTAATAAATTAGTTGCATTTTTGGATTCTTCTTAAGCATTTGTTTCAACAAATATCATATAGAAGAACAAAATATTAAAAGAAGCACCATGATCCAAGTATTCGTAGATAGCAATCAGGAGTTACAAGTCCCTGTTAAATAAACAAGTTCTTGATACTTCAGTTAAAAAAACTAATTAGGAAAGTGTTGGGAAAATCATAAGGTGCATTTTAGTGCCACTTGAAGGTGTTTACATATTTATACAGGAAAAAACTATACAGTTCAAACTAAGTTATCCCAGGAAATGAAGAGTTGTGGTGACCATGATAAGATCAAGAAGAAAGATGTGGAAAGACAAATCATATATTTTATATTTTGTCTAAAGTAGAAATCGATGGATCCAAGTAGATCAAATATTTTATGTTTTGTACTGTTTATTGTTTTCGTTGTCTTGGAGATTCTTGTTTGTAAAAGTAGTTAAACTTCAGTACATACAAGATCATAATTTCATTTTAGTGATACCATTTATTGTTTATGAATCCAATCATTCTCTGTTATCCTTTTCTGATTTCAGAAATTTTCTTTTTACCTTTTTCCCTTATGTTTGTGGCATGTATCTATGAATTCTCTTTCATCACTGATAACAACAATTAGTTGTTATTTTTCTGCTCATAAAAGTGACCAAGCTGTAGATGAAAAAGGATCATTCCTAAACCTTCGATTCAATATTTGAATAGTGTTGTTGTGCTTCATTGTATAGAAACTTTCGTGTCTATTCATCGGTTAATGGACAAAAGAAGTCTTTGATTCTGAAAGGACAAAACACATAAAAAAAGTAGTCTTATTGAGTTGATGAGGAAAAACATTCCACATAAGCATATATATTGAGTAACAGCAATATGTATTACTGCCTAGTATGCAACCAATATATTCCTTTGAGCAGTAACAAACTACCAGTATAATGGCCTTTAGAGAGTACTATGAGAAAAATGGAATACCTTAACTTTGAGTTTCTTTGAATGAGCAAGAACAGAGTTTCCACTGTTCAAGTTGTCTAACCTTCCAGTATTCCTATCTATAAGGCCAAGAGCCAAACAGTTGCATCATTAGTAAGTAGTAATTGTTCATAAAAATAATTAGATATTTTAAAAATTAAAGTTTGATTCAACTGATTACAAATGGAGATCACAAATATGAGATTTAGTCTAGAATGGTTGGAACAACTAAACTTGGTAACTTTGTAAAATTGTATTGAGAGACCGAGCCTTTCCTTGTGTAATGTAATGTTAGATACTTAGACTCTAATAAATGAAAGATTTGTTGTCTAGTTGAGAGTTGTAAAAATTTGACATTAATCAGATGGTCACTGTAGCACAGAGTGGTGGTTTTTCACCTTGCTCGAACTTGGACTAAGGATTTCTAGCAAAGGACATGTGTTTGGAAAATTAGCGCATGAACTATGATGAATACCTGATCTTAGCACCATGACCATGGAGTTCATACAATGCTAGTCTTGTAAATTATGACTTATTCTTCTTTCTAGTATGGCTTGTTCTTCAAGAATATATAGGCATATAGCAATGCCTATATTTAGGCTTGTTCTTCTTTTAACTATGGCTTACATACAATGCTAGTCTTTGGCATATAGTATTGCACATGTAAAATATGATAGATTCAAAGAAATGAATTCTAAGATCTTGTATTTCTTGTAGATTTAGAGTGGTATTTCATCTGCCCTTCAAGGAAGTTGACTGTGTTATGACTCAAACAGTTGTTTTAAGACATTTTAATTTATGAACAAGTGAATGATTTATGTTTATATATTTGTGTACTTGACATTTTAATGATGTGTACTTAATCTTATATATAAGTGTACTTAACATTTTAGCAAAATGTATTAAACTATTTTAACATTTTGATGAATTCCAATTATGATATGTTTGTATAGAGTATTCATTTTAATTATTTATATTATTGCAATCTAAACAAATTTTCGTAAACAACAAAATGGATACAAGAAATTTTTTTTAAAATATTTTACTTATTTCCAAACTGAATTTCCATCATTACTAAATAATTTATTGACAAAAATTTCGTTGATAGATAAATAAAATACTGATGGAATTTCTATCGTAAAAATTTACCGACGGAATATTAGTTGGTAAATTATTTATTAACGACAAAATTTTCCTCAGCAAATTATAAAATACCGACGGAATTTCCATTGGTCTTGCAAATATTTTAAAAAAAATTAGAATTAATACCGATAGATGAATTATTTATCAACGGAATTTTTTGATAAATCCATCACTAAATAAGGTTAGTAACGCCTCCTATACCTAGGAATTATTAATAAAAGAAATTCCATTTGATTTACTGATGAAATTTATTTAGGAAATAAGTAAAATAATTTAGTTATCATCGATAAATTTAGTTATCAATGGATTTTTCTGATTTACTGATGGAAAATCATCAATAAATCGCAATACTATTGTAGTGTGATGTAATGCCCCTATCCTTGAGGTGTTACCTCAAATGACATCAACCTCTAACTACAATAATTAAAATAACCGAGGAGAGACAACTACCTAGAAATAGTGTACGGCTAGTGGCTCTGAAACATGAACACCAGTGATCGAACTGTACCCCAACTATGCACCAGAAAATCAAAATAAGGAAAACAAAATACACGTGAGTGACCTTTAAGTTACCTAATACGCGCCCAACAAAGGAAAACCACGAGAAAACTTTAATCTCTATTAGTAATAAAACCATTTTACAAAACTCTGGAATCCTAATCCAAATCATGCTTTTTCAATTAATTTCCTTTTTCTTAAATCTCATGCATTTACCAAATTAGTTATGTATTCAAGAAACCACAATATCATCTAGATTCAACTTAAAATACAAGGCTCAAAACTCAAGTAAACAGTAGCTGGCAATTGGCTCAAATCATTATTTTAAATTTATTTTCAATTCAATTAGATTTTGGCTAAAACCTCAAATCAAAACTCATAGTCAGATTCTAGCTCAAAACCGTATACACATCTCACAATCATTTTCAATATTATCATCTTAATCAAAGGCAACAAGGTACACAAGCAGTTGGTGAGGTCACAACTCCTACCCTACTACAGTACCATGGTGAAATTCCCCGTGCAGAAGGACACCGCCCCAACCAGTAGGCTTTAACATTTTTAATTTTCATTATATATGCAAGGGAATACGTCTTTTCTTGATGTCCCATTAGTACCTGAACACTCAGGTTCACACCCCTAGACCCAGCCAACACTATCTTATATTGGGTAATTCGGTCTTTTCAACCACTCGAAATCTCGACAACCATGATTGTATCTGACAACTGGTCTCATTAGAATTTTATACTCCTACCAGATTACCAATACCAAATCCACTTTTTAAAACATGCATTTTTTTCTCAAAAATCACCTTGTAAAATCCTTTCATTGCAAGAAACATTATTTCCATAAAAGAACCTCATTTCATATATATGGAACTCATGCCTAAAAACCACATCAAATCTTTTTTTTTTTAATCACAGAAATCTTTGCCACAATCCATTATCTCATTTATGTGGAATACACTTAAATCTATGCCAAATAATCATATTAAATATTAATTTATTCACATTAAAAACCTTTAGCTATATGGGCCAGGGTAATAAGACTTCATCCAATTGAACCAAAAATGTGGTAACCCATTATTTTGATTTTACATAGCAAAGGCATTAAGAAAACCCTGTTTCTGAAAATAATAGAACTCAAAATCTTCTATAAAGGAACTGAAAACAAGCACATTAAATGGACCTCAAAATTTCTGAAGGTTTTACGAGGTGCTAGATCACACAAATATCTAATTATCCATTAATAAATTATTTATTCAAAGATTACAAATATTTATGATTTACCGTAATCTAGATATTCGGGCCAAGTGTTACATGTGAAGAGCTCCCAACCTAGCTTCTGCAGGCAAACAGTTCCTAAGTGTTGGTAGATCATATCCATGGTCACGTGGAACAAAGATGATGCTGACTTTGATCCCATGAAACAGAATAGATGGGGGAAATGTTCATAGTTTGTCATACCTTTTATTGACATTTAAAAGAACAAAAATGACAAATTTAAGGTGGTTATCTTTTCAACTAGAGGCGCCAATTACAACAAGAGTTACGACCATGTTTACATTTAATATGCTTTTGATTTAATTTCTTGCCAAATTCTATAATATATATTCTCACTAATGAAACCATTAAATTGTGTCTCTAGTTGGAATTAAAATATAAATAACAAAAATCATCATTAAAGAGATCTAAAATATTATACACAATTAATGAGCATCTTCTCCCTTTATATACCCAAATAATGCATGTATTAGACTTCAATCTCAATCCACAGTGTACATGCACTATTGAAATCAATCTCTAATCCTAATTATTATTTTTTGAAATAGTAGTTAATTGTTGGCACAATGATGAAAACACAATGACTGTATTTGTTTGGGCTCTAGCATGTCTCCTTATAGCTCCCTAAGGTAGTTGAAGCTTGAAGCTATAACAAACAACCAAAATTCAAAACAGTCCCAACTCAAATCGAATCTCCTTTTTTTTTTGGCAATAACAAATTTAGTTATTTAAAAAGCAAGCGTACAAAATAATGATACACCTCAAAAAGAGGAATATGGATTCATCAATCATCAGATTCTGAAAAAGCTCCTCTCCAAAACCAATAACCTTGGGAAAAAGAAGAGAAGAAAAATACTAACATGTACTCTTCCTAGTTCGCAAACTAGGTATCATCATCTATCAAGATTACATATACCTTTAAGCTCTCTAGGTAACTCAGTAAAACTTTGATAAACAACATTTCTTCTAAATCTGCTACTTTCCTTCGCTAAGAAATCAGCTACTCCATTTCCTTCATAGTAGCAATGAGAAATATTGAAAGAAATTTTTTTTAAGATCTTGCATCACTTGTTATAACACTTCCATTTAACCACAATTTTCTTCTACAGCATATGTACCACCTAAAGTGAATCTGACTCTATGTCTGTAACAAGAATTCCATGCTTCTCACAAAGTGTTAGAATATCATATACTGCCCTCATCTCAGCTTCATTATTGGTAATACCTCCATAAAAAAAAAAAATGAAAAACCCAATATTATTTGGCCATTGGAATCCCTTACAATGCCTCCTCCTCTTGCACCAGACGTAGTAGAAAACCCATCCACATTCGCCTTGAGGCCATATGTGGGAGGAAACCATCTCATAATAATGCACCGATCCTCCAACAAGGTAGGAAGCTAAAACCCAACCTGCTGTAAATCCTTGGCATGCCCTCCCAACCACATGAATTTCTTTCCCCCAATCATAAGATTACAATCAGCAATATTGACAACCGAAATCTGTCTCCAACCCCAGTAGATACCAGAAAACCTCCTATTGCAACGCTCCTTCCAAATATGCCAACAAATAAATCCCGACAATCTACCAATAAGAGTGTGTCTGAAGGAGCTTTATCTGGCATAATTATGCCATGCCAGAATCGTAGATGTGACGTCCTCATACACCTGCATATGTAGAACAAAAGCAAAGAATTTCCAAAGGTCCATAGCCAAATCCCCTTCTAAGAAAAGATGTTCCATAGTTTTCACCTGAGAAAAAATACAACAATTGCATTTGGAGGCAATATGAACAGACTTATTCTGAATATTAACATCCACTGCCACAACCTTCCAACTAATCCTCCACAACAACATAGATATTTTGGGTGGTATCAAAATAAACCAAATCCACTTTTTATTCCCAACATTCAATCCATTAGAATTAATAACGTGCCACGTACTCTTAATTGAAAATCTCCCATCAGTTGCTAGCATTCAAATAAGCTTGTCTTTAGCACCATGCCCGTCCACCTCCAGATCCATCAGAAAACGCCACATATTGGAGACCCTTTCCTCATCACCCCCAACTTAGTCCACAAATAGGTCCTTGTTGTAGAAGACATCTACAACCCTGACACTAAGATCGATAAAAGGAAGATGCTTCAAATGATTAAAGAGAATACCATTAGCATACCATTTGTCTATCCAGAAGGAGTTTCTCCTTTATTAATAAGCCAACAAGATTCAGAAATAACCCATGGCATAACAGACATAAGAGATTTCCAATGAACATAAGCAAAAGTTGAAGTTTGAGCATACCATCTTTTGCAATAAATCCTATATTTTCTTGAACAGAAAATGCTCCACAATGATTCTTTGAGAAGAAGCTTCCAACAATTTTTGATTTTGAATAGAAGTTGCACCTCAACAAATTTCCAAATGCCTAACCCCATCTCATTCAAAGGTTTCGTGCAATAGTCCCATTTGACCCAATGATAAAGCTTCCTACCATCTTTATATCCCCACAAGAAATTGCAAACCAAACAATCCAACTCCTCCATCACATGACCTAGAATTTTTAAAACTGACAAAATATGTAAAGGAATGGATGTAAGCACACTTTTCACTAAGACTAACCTACTAGCCATGTTCAAAAATTTGGAAGTCCAACCATCAATGCGCTTCCAAATCTTCTCAACCAGAGGTTTGAAATAAATACTCTTCATATGCCCTACTACAATCGGAGCACCCAAGTAAAGTAACGGCCATGAACCCTTAGAAAAACTTGTACGACACTCCAAAGAACCATTACTCTCCAAAGATTGATGCCAACAATAGTTACATTTGTTTCTCCCCATTTTTTGACTAGAAGAAGTCTCATATCTTTCAATAAATTCCATCAAACTTGAGACAGAAGGACCATCAACTCGACAAAACAATAGGGCATCATCTGCAAAGAATAAATGAGTGGGAGCCAAACCTCTCCCAAATGTGTGATATCTCTGGCACAATCCATGATGAAATAGAGAAGCAATCCCATGACTGAAGACTTCTTGAGCCAAAATAAACAATGTTGGAGATAGAGAATCGCCCTATTTTAAACCTTTGGAAGATTTAAAAAATCTAGACTACTTCCCATTGATGATAACAGAGAACCAGTTATTGGATAGTGTGCACCTTAAACAAGAAAGACCACTCCATCCTTTCATAAACTTTCAACATATCAAGCTTGAAAACGACATTGCCTCCTTTACACCTTTTGTCAATATGAACAATCAGTTCTTGAGCTAGTTGAATATGATCAAAAATATCTCTACCCTTCACAAACCCAGCCTGCTCCACACTAATTAACCGAGGAAGTCAAGAAACAAGACGATTATTCAGGATTTTCGAACATACCTTTGAAGCCACATTCCCAACACTAACAGGACGAAACTGAGTAAAGCTGATTGGATTCTCCACCTTAAAAATTAGGTAAATCATCGAAGCTGTGACACTTCTATGCATAAGACCCCCCACAAAAAAGTACGTAACCAAAGCAAACAAATTATCCTTAATAATGTCCCACGCAGTTAAGAAAAAAGACAAAGGAAAACCATCTGGACCTGCCACCGCCTCAATAGGCATAGACTGGAGTGTAGCATGAATCTCCTCCATATTTGGCATTTCCGTAAGAGCCAAGCATTCTCCCTTAGAAATCAAAGTAGGTATATACTCCATAAAGATTCATCCACCACATTTCCCTCAAACTTGAACAATTCCTGGAAGGAACTGACACCAACATCTTGAATACATTTGATATCATGAATCCACTCATCATTGGGACTTTTAATGCCTTGAATATTATTATGTTGCCTACGCCGCCTCACCATATTTTGGAGGAAAGACGTGTTCCTCCATCCCTGAGCCATTTGCAATGTGTAACCATGCCGACGGGGGTGGCCCACACGGGTAGGTGGTGTGTCCAAAAGAGCGGCAAAGCCACGGCAAAAAGAAAAGGGGAAAAAATGCAAAATGCAGGAGTCGCCACCTAGTCTATTATGGAAGACGAGAAAAACCATAAAGACATGAAAAAAAAATCATGCAAACAAACAAAAAAGGGTTTCGTGAACCAGAAATGTAGGTAAGGATCCCTATTACGTGCGAGGAAGGTGTTAGGCACCCTCGCACGCCCGACGAATCGGTCTTCTAATGATTTCTCTTTTGCTTATGAAATATCGGCTTTTCAGCCTCTTGCTGTACGCCCAAGGGCGATATGCCATGCTATGCTTAGTG
>JAMKQA010090363.1:0-12722 GCA_024699735.1 Posidonia australis
TTTTTTTGTGGATTTTTCTTAATGCTAGAACACTCTTCAGTAGGAGTAGGAATTTCATTTTCACTTTGCAAAGGCGTTTCATTCACCAATGAACAATACACATCTTCTGCTGCATTACCATCTCCTCCCTCAATACCAATCTCTTCAATTACATCGGCTGGAGTTTGCGCATCCTTTCCTGTTGCTCGATCTTTCCCAAAAATAATGCAAAGATCCCAATAATGTGGAAATAGTTTATTTTCCCACACAGATGCTTTCTTGTGGACCTAGGAGATATAAAAAATATTTCAAAAAAAAAAAGTAAAAAATATTTTTTAGTGAATATATACATTCTTTAATAAAAAGTCAATACCTGTAAATATGACTCCCAAACGTCGGAAGGCGTAGTTACACATACTTTATCATAATCCCAAGTAAAATTTCCAAACCCACTAGTATGGTTATTCATCATGTCATATACTATAATCCAATCCTTCTTCATTGTCTTTATCCTGGACTCAATGTGTGGTTTAGCCTTGATTCTAGTATTAGAAAGGTTCTGGGTAGTGTTTATTTGTTTATTTATTTTACTATAGTTTAATTCTATAGTACTGATGTTGATTTGTGATGCATTGGGGTGTTCCAATTGGAAATCTAAATATTTATCCCTTGTAGGTTGTCTTACACTCCTAAATTCACTATTATCTGCTATTTCGACCTATTACCTTTCTATTCTTCACCCCTCAGCCAAGGTGGAAAATTAAATTGATTGGATTCGACAACGTTTTCCATGGACTCTGAACATTTCAAGAAATATGGGATATCTTTTGGCCAGGTGGCATAATATTTATAGAAAAAAACATCATGATGCTTAGGGATCATTTATATAAGGCATTTTAGTGTTGCCTTCAAATGCAAGTTGCTTTGGCAACTCATTGTTAACAAGGATGGCCTTAAATGGCCAAGTCTAATAAAAAGCAAATATTTTTCTTATAATGATTTTGGTGCTCTCCTAAATACCACTTCTAGGAACTCTTCATCCATTTGGTGGGAACTTAAGTCCTGTTTTCCTGTAATTGACACCTTGTCCAATTACTCAGTAAATAATGGCATGAAGACCCTATTCTGGGAAAACAGATGGGTTGCAAGCACTCCCTTGAAATATTCACTTGCAAAAAATATAAAATGTTCTATAGGAAAATTGTACTTGGCTTTCCAGAATAAGAGATAGGAAATTTTTAATAGTAACTACTTGATTAGTATGCATTCCTCCCATTTCCAAGCACAACAATTTCATGCTATCGTAAACAAGAAAGCAAATACCATTATTGTTACACAATTCTAGAATGAAATTAAGGATCGCCTCTAAGGCGACCCTTCTTTTGAGATGAGTGGATGTTACATATCATTATTGTTACATATTTTTATTTCTATGTTTATCTATTTTTGTATATAAATATTGCTACTCAAAGTATTTTGTGTAATTTTATAAGAATATGATCTTCTACAAGCAAATCCAACTACAAGGAAGAAAAAGTGTATGAAATGTGTAACTCAAGGGCACACTAGAGAAGTTATCTTAATTTGATTATGATCTAATAATGAAGATGTAGAAAATTATAAATTAGAGTTAAAATGGAATGAAATATCTAACATCCAAGACTCAATTCTTTGGTTTGCATTATAAAATACACTAGAATCACATTCTAAGTGTTATGAAGACAGAAGATGGCAACAATGACAAGGGAGCAAAAACTTTGCAAAACCAAAAGATATTCTAGCATAGATCTATAGTCATATTGGACGCACATTTGCACCCTTGAAAAAGAAAATTATTCCAAAAATTGTAGAGAGGGTTTTTTATATTTTCTATCTTCTTTATCTACAATGCCAAAATTTTTAGTCTTTATTGGATTTATCTTTGAACATTATATTGCATCGAGAATCTATAAATGGATCCCATTACTTATGAATTCAGTATCTTGTAATCTAGTATTTTAGTTTTCTTTTCTGGGATGTGAGTAGCAAAGAGAAGTCTAGAAAAGCTTGAAATTCCAAGTTCCTTTTCATTATTGAAGTTTTCTGTTTAGTTCATTGGTTTTTCTAGTACTCTTTTATTTCCTATTGCACTATTACCTTTTTCGATTATGATTAGTTAAATTCCTTTGTCTAGGGTGAGATGATGCAATTATAATTACTTGATGGCTCGATTAGTTTTTCTCTCTTCTCCCTTATGCATCATGACATGATCAAGTATTTAGACTAGCATTACATTGATTTTCAATTATTTCAACAAACTTTGATAAGTTAATATTAATTACATCTTTTAGTCTATGCTTAGGAAAAAGTAAATTAGGGATCATGTGTGTTGTATTAATTTCATGTTATCATCTGATTAAATTATGTTTTGGTTTATATCTATGAACTTGGTAATTTAACAAGCATCCCAAAAACGCTATGCATGTTAATTTAGATTCTTCAGTTTAATTTTTGATATTGCAAAATATGAGTAGATTAATTAGTCATGTTAATTACATAGCAGATTCAAAGCCATACTAAGAGAAAAATTAGTTTCCCAAGTCTTATCCCTTTTTCCTTTGCTCTATCTCATCTTAAACCCTTTCAGCTTTAGTTGCATATTCAACAATTTGTTAATTAAATGCTTCACCAAATGGGTGTGAACAGTTAGAATATTTTCCTATAAAACCTAAAGCAAAATAGTTTGATGCACTTCAAAACCTCAATCTCCAAAGAGTTATTCATAAATGGGCGAGGAGTTTTTGCTACCTCAACCCATTGATTTGATGTCCACTATTATCCAATCATATATTGAAATAATTGTTATAATTGTTTACAAAATTGTTTTCATTGATTGATTAATCAAATTGATACCCTCACTAATCAAATGACCAATCAATTAATCAATAATCAATCAACTAGTTGTATAATTGCTATTGATTGATTTGATTTTAGTTATTGATTTTCCTTAGTCATCACTAAATGAAGTCCCACTTTAAGCAAGACATTTTTTCTCAACCTAAATCCTATTATGATTTTGATTATTTAGGTATGCTTTTACAAAAAGAAACTCAATAAGCCTTGGCTCAAGACAGAACTCTAGATTAGGAGGACAATTGACTGTGGTACATAATAGAGCTACAAGGAGCCAATATTACCCCTTGATGTCTAACCATGGTCATCTCACCTTTACCACCTTTACTCTATAATTATTTTTCATTCTCACAATGGTAGATCATGAATATCTCTTAGGGTAAACAATATGTTTAGAATTCAACACAAATTTCATGGATATGTCACCCCTTGTTATCCTCAACCCCTAACTCTATATAAGAATGCCAAAGTAGCATCTTATTGTTCTTCCCCTATTGACTCTTTTACTACTCATTTTTGTTTGTTATTCCAACTTGGTTGTCAAAGGGTCCAAGTATCCAATCAAAACCATCACTCCCAAATGATCCTACTAGACCTCAGGATGTGATCGACTATTCAATCCTAGTACCATCGGTCGACTTGGAACTATTGCATTTCCTTGGTCATTCTCCTCTAATAAAGGGATAAATTTTGGACTATTTTGCCTAACCATAACTTGATTCAAAATTTCTAAGGATATACTTTAATGCTATCCCAAAGATCATGCAATTTACGTCAACTAGGTGACTATATATACAAAGGGAATTCCTTTATGAAGGTCCACAATTTTAAGCCTTAATTTGAGCTCAAATTGTTCTTCCCTCTCCATTCTCATTGGACTTGATTCATCATAGGGTTTTGTACTAGACCTAATTTCAAACTAGGTGTTTATATATACAAAGGGAATCCCTTGATGAAGGAACACGAATTTAAGCCTAATTTGAGTTCAAATTCTTTTTCCCTTTCTACTGTCAATTGACCAAGATCGGCGTCCTTTGGCCTTTTCCTTATCCTAAAGGGAAGTCACTTTTAGACCTCCAACTTTATCCCTTCTTGGTGAGAATACTTCATCATATTGGTATTATTTGTGGGAAACACAATTGGAAACTATGGAGAGGGAGAGGGAGAGAGAGAGAGAGAGAGAGGTGATCCTTTCCTTCACCCTATATCTTGACTACCAATGATATTTTGGCTAGTTCGGATGTAAATGAAACTTCAATATCAATTGCTTGATGAAGATTACTTGATGCAATTTTGAATCCTAAAATTGTAATTTAAAGTCCCATGTAGTTAATTTTAGGAGTTTTTTTACATGTATATCATCCTAAACTAACTATATTATGGAAATACCATCGAGAACTCAAAAATTTTACCTATACCATCCATTCTAAAAATAGAATATAACCTTTCCTTTATGTCCACATATGCAAATATGCTTGGACAATCCTTATAGTTCCCCCTCAAACTCAAGGGCACAGTTGTCTCTCCATTCCTCCTACAAATACACCCCCCTCCTAACAAGGTAGAGCGAAAAACGACAAGAAAGCTTCTCTCCCATTTCCTAGTGGGAAGAGAAGAAGAAGAAGACCAACACCAAACCCTAAGGTTTACCAATAAGGAAACTGACATGGCCATCTTTTGTGTAATTTAAGACATTGATATATTTTTCTCACTTGTCAGTGAGGAAAATGTAAAGGGATGAGCAATATCTATTTTGGAAATCTATTTTCAAATATCTTTCTGCTAATTACATTGCAAAGAGTTTGCTTATTCATTCACTTGGTAGATAATTATAAAGAGTTTTTTTTGTGTTTCTTGTCTATTTGATCAATGGTTGTTTGTGCTACTCAAGTTTGTGGATGTGATCAATTTTCCATGTTATTGTTTGAAGTAGGAAGGTAGATTCTCAAGAGTGAGGATTTTAATCCAAGAAGCAAGTCAAAAGAAGGTGCACACATTATCAAACCATTGGATGCTTAGTTAAATCCTAACTTTAATGAGTTAAAAGCTAACCCAAAGACCTGGAATGACTAACTTGCCCTTCTTTCATATACATTACTTAATTTTTTTTGTTAAGGTTTAATTTTTTAATTTATTGTTATAATTTGGATTATTATTTTTTATTATTTTATTCATGGATTATGAACTTTGTTACATTTAATTTTTTATTGTTGACCATGGTTCAGGTATAAGTGTGACCATGCTGGTGGAACCCCTTGTGCGGCTCTCCTACTACTCAGTGTGCGGAAACACACGAGGAGATCCGATACGGTCACGGCAAAAATGGTGAATCTGGAAGAAGAGACAAGACTCGGAAACACCAAGGGAAGACAAAAAGGATAAGGAAAGGAGTCGCTACCTAGTCTTTTAATGGAAAAACGAGGAAAACCAAAACAAACACAAGAAAATCAAGAAACAAAACAAAATGCAGAATGCATGTGTGATCCGTGCCTAATAGAAAATGCAAGATGAATGCGGGCCAGAGAAAGGGTAAGGATTCTGGTTACTCATGGGGAAGGGGTTAGGCACCCCCATGCGTCCGAGAAAACTCGATCTTTCTAGGTTTTCCTACTATCAATGGTCTGCTAAATGTATGCTTGCTTATTCTATATGCTCATGCATGAAGATGATTGAAGACATGCCAAATCAAAGTAAGAAGTGAAATAAAAGGAAAAAAGTTAATCCAAGGGACAAATGTAGGCATTGAGAATGCTGCTTTACTGTAAGCCCTTGGGCGATAAGGAAAATCGTGAAAATCGAGAAATTCTCGGAAAGCGTCTCGCAAAACAACGAAAATTAGGATAAATCTGAGAAAATCAAAAAGGAGAAAATAATCCTTATTTCGGGACAATGTCGGCTTTGACAAGCCTTTTACTGTACGCCATCGAGCAATGGAAAATCAAAACAAGTAAAAACCACAGAAAATCAAGGAAAATCCATAAAACGGGGAGAAAATCAAGCCAGAATCAAACTGGGAAAGCGTGCGCAAAACCGAGAAGAAAAGAAGGGAAAATCAGTGCAAAAAGATGTGAAAAGATATGCAAAATGCAAGTGTGAGTGCAAATATGAGAAGTCTAGGGGGTTTTGTGCAAAAAATCCAAATTACGAGGAAAACTGAAGTTCGGAAGCCCAAATCATCGAAAATACATAGGAAAACACATTCCATGCAATTATAAGGAAATCTGGGGTCAACTGTGCATCCCTAGTCAAAATGAAATTCTCTAGGGATCAGAATGCAATTTTACCACCTAAACATGCATTTAAAACAATTCTGCATAAAATCAGGGTAAAAATGCAAGAAAAATTCTCAAAAATGATCCAGGAAGTTTCAGGGGGAAAATGGTCATTTTACCCTTGAAAACAGGCAATCAGAGTAAAATTAATGAAGTACAGGGGCTAAACTACAAATTGCCCAGTAGAATAAAGCATCCAGAAGAATTTCAGTAAAGTCTGAGGGTTAAAATGCAATTTACTCAGAGAAAAACATGCTTCAGAAAAGTTTTCAAAAAACTCCAGGGGTTTAAATGCAAATAAACCAAAGAAAAGAACATTTTGGAAAGTTTCAATAAAGTCTAGGGGTCTAAATGCAAATTAACCAGTAAAAACATGCATCCTAGATGATTTCAGAAGAATGTAGGGTCTTACATGCAAATAAACCATTAAAAATGAGCATTTAGAAACATTTTGAGAAGTGTAAGGGCTGATATGCAATTTTCGTAGGAAAAATGAATTGTCAAAACAGTTCTAAGGAAATCCAGGGTCTTCTATGCAATTTGTCTGAAACAAAATACATTTAAAAAACTCTCGAGGGCTTTTATTGAAGTTTTAAACTCAAAAAACATTATTTTAAATGTTCAGGGTAAAACATGTAATATTTTCAGTTAAAACTTTATTCGAAAGATTTAAGAAAAATGACTGAAGGACCTATATGCAATAAAAGGACCTAAAAGTAATGCCAGAAGGTCCTAAATGAAAGAAAAACAATGTTTCTGTATTTTATTCAAATAAAATGTTTTAAATTGTTTTTTAAAATGAAAAAAAGAAACGACGGTCGCCGACGACGGAGCTCGCCGCTGACGACTGCCGGAGGGGGCAAACAAGGCCTTCCCGTAGTCTGATCTTAGATCAGACTTCACGAGAGGCAAGAAGAAGGAAAGAGAGGAGGATCCAATGGAGTGGATCGAAACCTTGACGGTTGGGTCAACCCTCCCACCTCGCTTGCCGTCGGGGCTACTCCAGTGACGTACCTGAGGAGGCTAGAGGTGCTCGAGGTGATGGTGCTGCAATCCGGTGGTTTAGAGGGCTTCGGAGCGTCGAGTGGAACCCCCTCCCCTCTCCTGGAGCTGAATGGAGCTGCAGGGGGCTTTGTCGGTCGTCGGCGGTCCGTCTCCGGTGAGCTCGATTGCTGCGGCGCTCCAACGGCAGTGGCGTGATTCTGGGGGCTCCGGAGTGATCGCGGGAGGTGGTGGAGTGATCCTGGAGGCACGGAGTAGCATGGAGCGGCAAGAAGCGTGCGGTCCACCTCTGGAGTGGTCGTCTTCTTCGACGACGGCGTGACTGAAGCAATTTTCCAACGATCTCGTGTGGAGCTGTTCGGGGCGGTGGAGCGGCAATCCAAGGTGCGGAGAAGCTCGAGGGAGGTCAGGGAAGAAGGAGAGAGGACTCAGGGATCCAAGCAGCTCTCTGAATTGCCCCCTGCCCCCCCTCTGTCGCCGGAGTGTGGTGACGACAGGGCACGGCGGAGTTCCGCTAGCTAAGGGATCACTCTGGATCCCTTGGAAGCACTCCAAGAAGAGGAGGAGAGGCTAGAGGATTAAAAAAAACTAACAATTAAGCAAGCTCAAAGGAGCGTACCTGATTGGAAACGCCTCGCCGGAGCTCTGCGATGACTGCTTCCCTTCTCCACGACGGCGCTGGCACTGGAATTCTCTGGAGCACTCCTCCTTCCTCCCTCGCGTGGTGAAAAGGATCCCTGAACCATTGCCTTCCTCCTCCTTATATAGGCAATGGAACCCAACAATACGCTGCAACAACCCATAACAGACTGCAACAGAAACCAACATCATAACAAACCAGCACCACGGCTGGTCCAAAAACAGTCCAACAAACTCTAACGGCTGTCCCCACTTGCGTTCCACCCTGTCCCTTGCTCATCAACAAGATGAACGGCGATCTAAGCTTCTTCGGCGACCCATCCGACGACTCTGGATGCCCTAGGAGATGCTGGACTGATGGAGCTCGAGCTTGGTTGGAATGGTTGGTGTGATTAGTGAGGAGAAAATGGGTTCAATGGCTGAATTGTGAGAAATCAATAGAGGAAAATGGGTGTTGGACTTGTATGTTTTTTGGTAGAAAAAATATCAATAAATGAAGATGAAAAAAGAATATGGTGTTGGGTTGAAACAATATAGGGAGAAATTATTCATGGTGGGCCTTCATGGGCTCAATTGGGCCAATGTGGGCCTTGTGGGCCCCCATGGGCCCAAATGGACTTTGGTTGGTTAGAGCTCAGCCACCACATCTCTATCCTGCAAAATCAGAAAATTGGGGGTGTCTACAATAAGATGATAATAGAATGTTAAAGACATATTTATACAATTTTATGTATAAAATGATATATTTATGTATTTCTAATTGTATTAGTATTTTTTTATAAGTAAGATATATGAACCTAACTGTATTAGGGATCAATATTCCATTATTTCTGTTTGGAGTCCAACATTTCTAAACTCGTTGATGTTTTGTGATAGTTTTTTTAAGGATGGATGGAGGTGAATTTTTTGAAATCTAGAAGATATTTACATAATATTGCCAACTTTTTATGGGATACTTGTAAAAAACTTGTTATTCTTAGGTCCCGTTTGGAACCTCCTAAATGTAGAAGTCAGATTCTTTTTTTTTTTTATAGAAGTTGGTTTTTGAGAATTTGCCGTAGAAGTTAGATTGTAGGTGACTTTTAAAAATCTTGTTTGGCAAATAAGGATTTATGGGTAGTTAGATTCTATCAAGATGTATATTATATATTTACCCTACCTTTACATAAAGCTCGAATTTTGGGTGTTTTTCCGCTTCTGAGATTGGACTCCCCACCACTTCCTCTTCATTCACCACCTCCATCTTCTTCTCCTTCTTTCCTTTCTTCTCGATCGTATCTTCCAAAGA
The DNA here is from genome assembly GCA_024699735.1 of Posidonia australis. NCBI lineage: Eukaryota > Viridiplantae > Streptophyta > Magnoliopsida > Alismatales > Posidoniaceae > Posidonia > Posidonia australis. The sequence goes on from JAMKQA010090363.1 coordinate 9,073, forward strand.
CAGGATCTTTGGTCTTCTTGTTCCCATTGCTGGAGTCGCTAGGGCTTGCTACTCCGCCTTGTGGGGAGACGTCGAGGTTTGAAACCTTTGAGACTACTTCCAGTGATGGCGATCGTTGAGTTGGGGGATTGGGGTCTGGTTTTTGTCGGAAGTGGTTGTCGATAGCGAAGAGGGAGGAGAGCATTCCGGTGGGGTGGGATTGTTCTATTGCTTCTTCCTTCAACTTCTTCTTCCCCATTTGCTACTGTTTAGGGTTTCGACTGGTTCGAACAAAGGGAGGGGGGTGCTAATACTTCCTTCAACTTCTTCTTCCGGTACGATTGCTGAATCAAGTATGGAGTCATCCACCATCGTCGTCTGCATGGAAATCCTAGCCGTCACCGTGAAATCCCTCGCCATTGCTGCAAAATCACTCGCTGTCGCCATAAAGTCACTCACCGTTGCCATCACAGACATGATCTGTATGAACACATTTTTGTTTGTTTTTTTTATTTTCATTTTTTATGAATTAAAAAAAATATGTTAGTAATTGCAATGAAATGTAGGAAGTTGCCTAGTTTGTTTTTTATGATCTGTTTTCCATTTATTTTTGTCAAGTTCATAATTGTATGTTCAATATTGAAAGAATCTTCTTTTACATAAACTGTAGAAATTTTTGGTTATCCATAACCCAATAGAAATTTTTGTTTCACATAAACTATATGTTCAATGGCGGGGAGGAGAGAAGGGAGGAGATGTGGGATGGAGGTGTTGATGCTAAAGAGGAGAGGGGAAGGTGGTGGAGGGATAGGCGGTGGTCTTTGGGTTTTGCAGGAATGAAGGAGTAGAAAATAGAAAAAATATGGTCTATGGTGATTTTGTAATTATTTTTTTAATTCGAAATGTGATTTTTAAGATTTTAAATAGACAATATGGCCTTATTAGGTGATTTTGTTTGCAATCTTTGTTTATTTATCCATATTGCAATCAAGTGAGAAATGGGTGCTATGATATTGTTACTTTAGGATTAGAAGCATTTTATATAGTACTGAGTGTTATGAAACAAAAGATTCAGGAGAGAAGACTTTATGTGTGAATTTTTAAAATATATGTCAAAGATTCAGTTCATCAGCTCAACTGGGTAACTTGCCCTACCCTGCTATTGAAATTACAACCTATGTGAAACACATATCAAAGGGTCCCAAATTGTAGTACTATAAAAAATGCTTCTAATCCTAAAGTAGCAGTGTGTGTGGATTGCAGTGAAGGAGAAAGGGGATCTAGTTGAGAGTACACGATCAAATTTGAATGACAATGAAGGAGAGAATACCATTGAATTGAAATTTAAAGGTAGTCAAAGCTCACAAGATGAAATAGAACTTGATGAGCATCTACCATGTTTGAGTGATACAAACATATATTTGTAGAAATGGTGTGAGGAAGCTGGTCATAGTTTTCATGACGAATTGATTGAAAGCGAGGAATCTGTTTGGGATTGGAACGAATGGTGACATTATGTTGACTCAAAATATTTAGCTTCAAATATGGTGGCAATAATGTTATTTGTCATTACTATTGAGATAATGTTTCTATGTACTCCTTGTTGGTTTCTTTCTTGTTTTATGTAATGTATTCTCATGTTAGACGTTATCCTCATGAATAAGAACGTGCTTGAAGTAATTATGATTTTGAATAATGAAATAGCCTATATAGAATATATATGGTTTATGTGCACTTTTGGTGTTAAAGAGGAGGAGAAGAAAGAAGAAGAGAAGGAACCAGAGTAGGAAGGTGATGGAGAGGATGGCAGCAAGGAGGAGAACAATCCTATTTGGAGCACAATTCAGGGAACAGTTGTTGCTTTGAGTCTATTAGTTGTTATTTTCCTTCTAGAAGTCTATGTTCTATTTGTCATAATTGATTACTGGAAACTAGAATGGGTAAAACATCATGTTTGGTCTGATTCCTTACGATACTCTTTCATAGATGTTGTGCTTGGTGTTTGTAGGAATTTAGCCAATTAGTAATTATTGCAATAAACCAAACTATTTCTTTATTATGTTTACTTATCATATTTTTTCTGTTTATTTTTACAACTCCATCTACTCCCTTGATGATACTTATTTCTGATACTCCTATGCATATTGTATCTAATACAGTATTCACTTATCGACTTATAATTTCACCGGAATATTGCATTTGACTTTGGATAGTTTTATTTTTATGTCTACGGGCAATGGTTTCAAGAAATAACCTCATTTATTCTTCAACTAAAACATTCTAAGTATCTTTTACCAAACCTTTTCCTCTAAAGATACTACATAGTCGAACAAATATTTGAAGTAGTAATCGACACGTGTCGAAACAAACCTTATCATGTACATTCACCATATTATGGACAATCTGACTTCCAATGAATGGAGCATTATGAATAATTGTCTTTTTAAGATGATTGTTAATATAATATCGTACACATTCTATTATACTTAACAGTATAATATCGTCAAATTCCTCCTCATCTCAAAATTCTTCCCATTGATTATAATCCATGTCTTCCAAAATATATGTCAAATTCTCATCATCAGATGTCATTTTCACTGATTTCAAAAATAAAGTGCAATGTAGTAAGCATACATGTTAAATTAAACAATTACAATACATTAAAATGTAGGGTTGAAAGCTACATATTTTTGAAGCAACATCTAGAAACATACAAATCATAAAATCAACAAGCTAGCATCATAAAACATAAATGAACATCAAACAATATATAAGAATGTATATCAAAGAATATATAATATCATAAATGTACATGGCATGTATATCGCAGTAGTTGATGTCTAGAGAAAATGTTGAGTTCCTTCTGATATAATCAAAGACAAGTTAAGCCATTGTGCTTAAAATGGAAAATATGATGACATAGTCCGGTAACAAAGGCAACGGCTAAGGGACCAAACAATTTGAAGAGTGAGCAATCTATAAGCAATCTATATCTTATTCAAGTTCCTGTAACTTTATGGGCTTGCGCTTATGGTATACAAATGACATAAGCTGCAACATTTGTCATGTATTGTTAATTTGGGCTCAGCATTTAGGATACAGAAGTTATATATTCTATGTTATACAGTAGATGTTGTTTATGAACACAGGAAACCACATCTTGTTCAAGCTAGCCCTAGACTTGGAATTCGGGCCGGGCCGGGCCGGGCTGGCCCATGAAACAGGCGGTCGTCTGGGCCTTGGTCGGGTCGGACCGACCCGCTGGCTGGTCCGGGCCGGGCCGGCTGCTTAAACCCATGGGCTCGGCATGGCCCATGGCCCGCATGTGGGTTGGGCCCACAGGTCGGGTCGGTCCATCGAGCCTAGAAAATATAATATATTAAAAAAAATATTTTATTAATTTTTTTTTTTGAAATTCAAAAAAAAAATTACATTTTTACATAAAAAATACAAAAGATATTTACATCATTTGTTTTACATTTTTTTTCAATTTTTACATAAAGAATTATTCTTTTGGAGAGTCTGTTCTACCTGTTGAAGTTGATGTCGCATCATCGTCTTCTTCTGATTCAGACTTTAAGCTCAAACCTTGAAAACGATCAACCGCATCGTACCAATCTTTCAAGCAGACGGAGGCTTCTACAGACTTCTCCGATAATCTACATCTTTTA
>JAMKQA010090365.1:0-13129 GCA_024699735.1 Posidonia australis
CATTTGACCCATCACGGATTATTTTTTCCCCTTTTGATTTTCACGACTTTATCATGATTTCATGTGGATTTCTTCGCAGTTTTCACGCATCGTCTTGCGCATTCATTTAGTCTTGTCACATCCATACACATTAGCATGATTAGAGCATGATTAAAGCATGATCCCAGTTTAGCAAACATTCATCAAACCTTTAGCAAGCAATAGGACTAGAAAGACCGAGTTTCTCGGGCGTACGAGGGTGCCTAACACCTTCCTCGTGCGTAATAAGAATCCTTACCCATCCTCTGGTTAGCAGACATCCGATCTTCCCATGCATTCATCCTTTTGTGGTTTTCCTCGTCTTTCCCTTAAAAGACTGGGTAGCGACTCCAGTTTCTTTTCTTTTTTATCCTTGCGCCTTCGCCGTCATCGACATGGCTGTGGTCTCCTCCCCTACCCCTCCTCCCTTCTGGTCGGGTGGTCGGTCAGACGGACACGGTCACACAATTATTCACTTAAAAAAATCACTTTCCAATAGAACAACAATATCATTAGAATGGTATACCGTTTTTCTTTTATTCTTATGGTTTTTATCATGCATCCAAATAATAGCTCTGAGCATCTAAGTAAACTGGCTCCAAGCATGCCCGTATGGTCATTTCGCACATTCGTGGTTATCATCGGACCTTGTAGTCCAGACGTCCAAAAGCTTATACTTTGATTCCAACAAATAATTTTCGGAACAGAAAAAGCCAAATTGCACATATGGTTCCACAAATAAAATATCATTGTTCATTGAACCTGGGTAGGACTTGCAAGTGTCCAAACATATTGGCTGTGTTCGATAAGACTAAATTTTAACCTTTTTTTTTTATAAAGATTTTAATGCTTTAAATAATTAAAAGTGTCTAAATTCTTTAACAAACGTAACTTTAACTTCGATCTCAAAATCATACATATTTCAAATTCCGATGGAAAAAATAAAGTCTTCCTGCAAGCACTACACCTCCACTTTTTTCCTGACATGTACAGATTCTTTCTCTTTTGACAATCACATTGTTCAAATTTGATTTTAGTAAAAAACCAAGAATCACAGGAATTTTCCAAGCACAACCATTGTTTTTTTCCTAGCAAATTGCATGTGGAAATCAGCACCACGTTGTGCAATTGCAGTTTGGTTACTAAGGGTTCATCAACTTGTTTCTAGTCACTTATATTAAGATTTGGATTTAAGCAATTAAGTTATTTTTTGTGATCCGTGGGACTAATCATCACTCAAATCATAATTATCTTCAAAAGAGAATGGGAGGCTCAAAAGTGATCTCACCCCTTGGCTTGCGCAGTGTTGCTCATCGATTCGGTTTGAGTTGATTCGAGTTGGTTCACAAAGTCTGCAAACAAAAGAAGAAAAGTTAGAGAACCTTGATCAGGCATGGGCCGACTAAGGACGCTTCGATGCTTAAGTCTGCAAGGAAAGATCAGGTTTTTAAGGGTGGAAGTCAAGAGTGCTAGAATTGTAAGATCTGATTCCATTTTTGCAATCAATATGCTGTACTATTTATACTTGAAGATAATAGTTCGAGATTACTGTGGAATTTGTCCATTGGCAATGATAATCTAAACGCACGTTGAGCTCCGGAGAGAGAGCTATACGTGGTAAGGTGTGTTGTTAGGAACATGTGGTATGGCAGGCGTGCAAAAGAACATCTCAATAGGCTTGTGAGGTGTAATGATGACTGCTACTTAACGTTGGAGATAGGTGTTGAGCTAGGAAGATGTAACAATCTGAATTTTTGATAACATTATGAGCTAGAAATGTTGAATGCAAGAAATATAGTATTTTATATAACACACAAACTTTGCTGCGTTTTATACTTTTACACTTGAGGATTTTGACTTCTAAGTGTTAAACACATGAGTTACTGTGTTTTATATAGAACGCATGATCTAACGTGTTTTAAATACATCTTGAACTATTTTCAGAAGTTCTGACGTACATATTGTGTGCTTTTATATAGACAATCATTTGCTCTTTTAAGGGATTTTCTCCCTTCTCCCGTTCAAGAGTGCTGAGTATCAAAGGGAGAGGAAGAAGAGAAGAAGAAAAAGATGAGAAAAAGGACAATGAGATTTAGCATGAAGTTAGTACTCCTGGTGTGGGATTGTTGATCCAATTTTGCATGCAAGGGGTTGAAGTTCTCAAGATATTTCTAAAGCTCTAGAACGTGTGATTTGAGAAAGACGATATTGTTGTGCATGCTGTAATCTTGTGTTGAAAGTATTGAGTTTTGCTCCTAAAAGCTTTGTTCTTCCTTCCTTCTCTTGTACATGTATCGATGTTAGGTTCATGGTTGCATGCTTGGGTTGTGGTTGGAGTTAAGAGGTGACTATGAATTTGTAGAAGTGAGGCAATTACTGGAATGGAGCCTGGATGTAGCAGGGATCTTAATTCTTATTTAGGTTCATATTCTTGGTGCAAGATACACACCTATGTAGGAGAGATTTAATAGAGTTTTGAAGCTTGTTTCGTATTACATGTATGATGTTCATGCTAAGTAATGATGTTCTTTGGTGTTCTAATAATTTGGATTAGTTTCCATACAAGATTGAAGTGAAATTTAGTTCAAATCTTGCAAGCAAGGTGTAAGACGCAGGTTCTAGTGGATTTTATATCAAATGCATCTCTCGCTGCATTTTATATTCCAGACAGACCTTACTGTAATGTTTTGATCATAATTTGAGGAATGGGAATCAGATTTTTATGATCTTAGGTTTGTTGGATAGATAATTTCAAGATCTTTGATTTGATAGATAATATGATAAATTCTGAATTTGTTTGGAGCTTTGAATATTTGATATTCAATAGAAGCTCATTTCAATAAACCTATTTGTAGTTTGATCTTGCTAGCTCCTTTTATGTATATCATGAACTATGGTGATTGGATTTATGTGGAATTTGTCTTATTGAAAAGTAGACTTAATGATCCTTAAAATGGCATATATAAACAAGAAGTTTTGTTAAAGTTAAAGCTTGTAAATATAAATTTCAGTAGCAAATGATCATTACAACTCAGATTTTTAGAGTGACCTCTATGTCTTGTTTTGGTCATAACCTAAACTTTGTATGTTAGATTTTAGTGTTCCTAGTTGTTTTAAAAATAAGACTCAAGATCTTCAAATTGATATATTGTACAAGATTTTCTGGATTGTATTCAAATGTGTATAACTAAATCGTTTTAGCCAATTGCCTGTTACACTCTTGATTTTCAGATTAACTATGGTGTATTGTTTTGACTATAACTTGAATCTTATATGTCAGAAAATTATGAAACTTGTCCCATTGTATAAAAGACTTGTAAACATTCTATATAGTATAAATTATCGATTATTTTTGTTGAGAATGACACACTGAAGTATTATATTCAGTAGCATTCTTTTGAGTTTTAAGTTCTAAAATTTCATCTTAGGAAGTTGCGATTTTTTTTATCATATCTTGAGTTTTAAATATTAGATTCTTGATATTTTAGTTACATTTGATAGATAATTTTATAATCATGATTTTGGTATAATATATGGAATTTTCTAGATTGTGTGTCGGATTATGTAGACAGACACTTAACGCAGTTTTATTTAGAATGCCCTATTTTCCTTCTATTGTGTGGTTGATTGGTGCGGTTTTGTAGTACAGATGATTGGAACGTATTTGTAACATGAATAGAGGTAGCACAAAGGATGTCAAGATGAAGTAGTGTAAAATTATAGAAGTTATAAAAGACTAATCTTAACTTCACTAAGAGTGTCTAGATAAAGTATTTTTTGCTTGACTTTCTCAAAAATCAAAATTATTGACATAGAAAGGAGTTGAATGAAGTATTTTTTGCTTGAGTTTCTCAAAAATCAAAATTATTGACATAGGAAGGAGTTGAAAATCCCTTTTTTCTTGTATTCTAGGACATGAAACAAAATCTTGTTTAGTTAGTCAATGAAAAATCAAAATTTTGATTTTTTTATTATTATTTCAATATAAGTCAATTCATGACAACTCTATAATATGATAAAGATTCATAGATGCTTGGTCTCACCTAACATAAGACCAATACCACACAAAAATAATTGAATTTAAATTCATATTTTACTTGATAAAATGTTAGATTAGTGAATTACTACAATTCAATAACATAAGGACTTAATTTTACAATTTGGAAAACTATATATAGTCCAAGAAACAAGAAATTACTCTTTTAAAATTAATAGGAACCCACTTAAATCCATGCAATTTAGATCTCTAAACTAGAAGTCTTGAAAGAATATGCATTATTAGATTTTATTCTCTTTATAATAAACTACTGTATCTTATGTAAATGTAAAAATAATTAAAGACTTCGTTGGTTTGGTAGAGTTGGACTAGGTCCAAACAAGAAGAGCTAGAACTGTAGTAAATTCTTCAAGAACTTCAATAGTAGTCGCAAAGTTGCATTTGCTTCGAAAGCTCCATGCAGCTCCTCGACAAGTGTCTAGGACCATTTTACTCCTTGAGCTGATGAGGCAGGAGAGGGAAGGGTGGCAAAGGAGGGAGTACTTGGAGATGAGCCTGTTGGAGAGGATGTGGTGGTAGGAGAGTCCCATGCGGAAAGCAACGGCGTGGGCTTGCTCAATGTGAAAAGGGAGTGGCAGAGGGTGGAGAGGTGGAGGTGGTGGAGGAAGGAAAGAGTGGACGTATTGAGCACGACCATTGTTTCCCAACAATCGAAAAGACACAAGGGGGTTAGGATGAAGAAAGGGTTGGGAGGAGATGCACAGGTTGGGAAGAGGAAGGTGAGTGAATGCATTAGTGATGGTAGTGTACTTTTAGATGGCAAAATTTATAAATATGTCTAGATTTTTGGTGAATAATACATTTGACCATGGACATTGAAGTAAAATCTAAAAAGAATCTACCAACTCCTGACTAGAGCTACGTAAAAACAACTCTTAATTTTCTTCATGATTCTACAGTAATTGGAGTTAAAGATTCATGTTGGGAGCACATCCTAAATCACTTATTTGTTTCAACTTCTTGACTTCAACCACCGCGGAGAGATGTAGCAGTTGTGAGAGCTAAGATTAACAAACGCTGTCAATATCTACATTTGTGTTGTGTCATTGTTCACTGACAATTATCATCTAATATAATATTATCTTCTTCTCAAAAAAAAAAAAAAAAGTCAATATCTACATTTGTGTCAAGATCAGCATCAACTTTTTTTTGAAGTCAATATCAAAAACAATCTAAATATTTTTCTAAGCTTTATCATGATGTAAAAGGTTTCCACTTGATTCAATTATAAACAATCAAGCACATGCTAGAGGCCAAAAACCTGACATGACTATGATAATGAAATATTTAGCACGAATGACATTTGATCATTGAAAACCTTAAACTTAACCTTGTTCAATTTTTTTTTTTGGTATCAGTAAGTTGCATTAATATAAAATCCTAAGGAAAAGAACTAAGGGAATCAATCGTTCGAAATAACACAGAACATAATACACAACCAAAAAGACGTTATGGCAATGTTTTTGCCTAATAGATACATGTCAACCCAGCATTGCTAAAATCTCAAGGTTTAAAAGGAAGTCTACTGTCTCATGTCAGTAGCAGGGGCAGGATCTTACATGTCTGTGGCAGAGGTTTGAGGGTGAGAAGCCTCCAAAGAATCCCTAGAAGATTGGTTCGCAGACCATGCAACGGTCATAGAAGATAATGAGTTCAGCAAAGCTTCCTTTTCGAACCCTGAAGCAAGAGTATCTAACCAAAGATTCATTAGTCCAATGACATCCCATATAATAAGAAAGTAAGGCTTAGAAGAGCCTCGAAAAATTCTGTAATTTTTTTCTTTCCAAGTCAACTAGAGGATAACTTGCAGCAATACATACCAACCACAGTTATTTAAAGAAGATCATATCTGGCAAATATAATTGCATCACTAGATCGAATAGACCGCAGGATCTGAAAAATATTAATCAAGCTTAGTGGTCTGCATTTGAGTAGTGGGCCGAGGAGATAGATCAAGTGATCCATGCTTCGAGAGTTTGCATGTCCTTCACAGAATAATGTAATGCTTCTTCTTCGGTGGACCGACGAACCCCGAGATGGAGTCGTCGGAACAGAAACAGCATCCTCCAGAGACGAATCACAGTCCAAAGACTCACAAGCATAATCAGAAACCAAAGAAAATTTCCAGTAGAAAATAAACTATAATGTCATCCTCCATATCACAATTAGAGTGTTCGGATTCAGGCAAACAAATGTCCTAATCCTAGAATAGCTGATCAGAGTAAAATTTCACCATAAAGTTCAACATATGCCAACAAATGCCAACAAATTCCAGATCAATATGCAGAAGAAGGGGTAAGAAAATGTTTTAGCTGAAGTTTATATCTTCTAGTTGTTTACCTCGACGAGAGAAGATCAACGTCGGCGAGAGGCCGATCTCGACAGCGAGAGGCCGATCCCGTCTACAAGTTGGCAAGGAGCCGAACCCATCGGCGAGACTAAGCTCTGACGGAGAGGAGGAGGGTAAGGACCAGTAGGAGGCGGAGGAAAGGAGAGTCCCAGCGAGTAGGCGCAGAGCTGCTAGCGGGGGAGGCCACCGACGACGGCCTACTGCAAGAAGCGACCGGCCAGAGCGACGGCGGAGCGGCGGAGATGGAGAATAGACGCCTAAGGCATCTAACAAGAAAGGATAGCGGCAGATGAGGAGGGTTCACCTACAACTACTACCAACCGCAAGAGGCCTTGGGAGGAGGCCGCAGGCCACAACCAGCCGCAAGAAGCAGTTGACGAAAGAAGAGATCGGCGGGAGAGGAGAGTGGGGGAGATGCCCACGGTTGGATCTCACGAAGAGAGCGTCGGCGAGGCGACGGGAGAAAGGCACGAGAGATGTCCTAACCTTGTTCAATTTTAAGATGTGAAAAAGTATTTAGCGAAATATAGGACCATTTGAAGTGCGCTTACGAACGCCCCATCTCACTACAAGAAGGTTGTCCCAACAAAGTCGAGCTCTTTTGATCGCTTCACAACCGAATGAATATGAGAATGGAAGTCAAATGTGACAAGTGAAATCTAACTAAGCAGGAATATTCTTGTGCCGCTATGAGCTCAAATTTGGACCATTTGAGCTTGAACGACCTATATGTGGAAGTCTGTTCCTGCAAACAGAATTTTAAGGTAGAAAACAGGTTCTCTACGTTTTCATTACAATTATCTAGTGAAGTTAGTTGTTAGTTGATTTTTTCTTGCACTGATCTAGTTTAGGGATAAACTAGGTTAGCTTTTCCAAAGAGAGAGGGTGGACATTCCCAAAAAGAGTTATCCTGGAGGAGGTTAGAATTAGTCATTTTAACCTTAGTTGATAATCGCTCCACAAAAGATGCACTACGAATGAATTTCTTGATGCATCCAAATGAAGATGCACAAAGAGGCAAATCTCGCTTGCTTTGTTCCTGTTTCCCGGGAGATTTCAGCCCATGGCTCTTGATCCATTTGAATCAGGTGCATGCGTAGTTTTTCAGTTTTTTTTATCATTTTTGACATGGTTATTAAAATTGGATTTTATAGCAAGATTCTGTCTCATGTCCATGTCTTTGCTACACTTATTAGAAAATGATTTGCAGCTCATTGTCTATCAGAGCACATTTTCTGTATATCATATGAGCAAGATTATAAACATTACCAGTTCTGTTTACTATTCTGATAATGCATTTATCCTATGCATTCGTTGCTGAAACCAAGATGACTACCGATATATTCCAAAGAGAATTTACAAAATTGATTGAAAACCTCATTTTACAGAACTGATCGAAGGGACCAGTATGGTAAATTTTGTGTGATCTTCAGGACCACATCTATAAAAACTTTAGTTGCCATACTGTATTGCTTGTTTCCGGTTGGAGATCTTTCATATTTCATAAAATCTATTCCATTTGTTGTGCACGGTCATATCATATTGTACTCTAGTGTGTTTATCTTTATAAATCACACCTTAGTTTAGCTTTCTAGGACGCAAAAGAAAGCAGATATATTCAAAGACAAATAGCTAGTCGTATATGACTGCATTAAGTTGTCATCTAGAAGATGTATATGATGTTTAACAAAATGACTTTGCCTATGTAAAATAGTTTTACATGTACTTTTGGATAATGGTAGTAAACATACTGATTTATTATTTCTAGAGATTAAGCCTATTAATAAGTTTTCTCACTTGTAATAATTCAGCTTTCGTCAGATTCCACCTATGTCTGAAATGTCCATCAAGACGCTTTCTACAGGTTCTCCTCAATTCATCAAATTCCACCAGCAGATGAAAAGAATTTGAGTTGCAGTTAACTTGTTTCTCCTTGTTTGGATTGAAGGGAGAAATTTAAAGTGAAAAAAGAATAGAATTACTTCGCTATTATATCATAGATAGAATATTGATCTTTCTATATGCCATTCTTTTCATTTGAATATAATTTTGACATTCTATTAACACACTCATCACTGTGGAGAGAGAATTTTGTGCTCAAGAAATTTCTCCTCATCTCTAATTTCGCTCGGTTATGGAAACAGGGGTTCGAGTCATCCTTCTTGTTGTTGAAGTAGCGATCTAGAACAATTGGGGAAAGATATTATTTGAGAATGATTCCTATATACTCATAAATGACTTAAAAGAAGAATTGAGGCAAGCACCATGGAAATACATTATTTGGCTAGACGATTGCATATTGAAAGTCTAGGTTGCTGAATGCAGGTGTTTTTTTTTTTCTTTCCCATACTAGAGTTTGTAATTGGGCTGCTCATTGTCTAGCCCATCAAGCTAGACTCTCTAAGACGTCTATCTCAGCTGTTGGGCCCATTGGATCAAACCGTATTCACTGCCAATTAGGGAGGGTATTCACTATCTAGCCCCTGATTCATTTGATCAAAAGTGCGTGCATTTGTTAAACTCCAGTAGTTCTTAACTTTTTGACATGATCGTCAAATTTGTTACCAGCTTTCAGGGAACTTGCATTGGAAAATTCCGTGTCATTTCCATGTTTTTCCTACCCCTTTGTGAAAATCATTTACTGGAAACCCATAGACATGAATCTCTACTCCGTAATCTGAAGTGCGGTTTTGTAGTGCAATGAGTCATTTCTGCACGCACAGATGGCAGTGCATCTTAATGTTTACCAGGTTCACATTTCTGCATTTTTCTTAAACGTGTTAAACTAATGAACTTGATTTCTATACTAACCACTAAACAAGCATATTAGCCATGAGATTTCATTGTTCGACACTAAAAATGCCTGTGGTAAGTAAACCTAAACAAACGAAAATGATTTCTATTGCCGACTAAAATCACCAGGTGACTCCCAGTTTCCTTTTAATGTGGAAAAGTAGGTTCTGGATTGCAACACTATTAGCCATTAATACAACTGATATTACAGCAACTTGCTCCTTAATTTTAGTCTTCTTCTTGGTTCTGCAAGCAAAAAAGCTTCACTTTTCAACGTTTTATTAATCTGAACTTGAACCGTTCATGAAAATATCTAACTAATCAACAAACCTGTGGGTGAGGGGTTACGGTAGGAGAATGAATTTTTCGGTGTCTTGTTCCAAAGATATATAGTTCCAAATTAGACCTTGGATTAAGATCCAAAGCAAAATTTTAATGTCCAGCCAAAGAGAACAACAATTGCTGTTCTAATCCTACAAATAGGAACTAGCTCCCGGTCGCAAATATATTTTTTTAGTAAAGATAAGTAGTATTAGATATCTATCCGGATGGCAAATATCAATGGATAATGATCAACGGCCTACATCACCAAACTTGGCTGAAAAAAAATCCAAGACACGATAATAGAACTGCACCACCACCAACACACAGTTTTCTTGTTGAATAATTATTAATTTCCTATTGTTTCTGCAAATCTTGATGCCTCTAGAACAATTTTAAGTGGGCCACGTACTCATGCCCGACATCCTTACCTTCTTTCAGCAAAAACATGTACGAAAACAGCAAGATTACTAGAGCATATGTGTGAGAGGAGGAGGTAGAATGTTGTAGGACCAATATCAAATTAAATCTTTGCCTTTGATATGAGGATTTCAAAAGAGGACAAGGGACGGGTCAAAGTACATGCATAAAGAATTTCGGGGTCATCCAATTGTCATAATTTAAGGTGGACACAAGATGATTTTGTTAAAAAGAAATCCAAAATATAAACATTAAACCCTATATTTCAACGTTATCCCATTTTTCAACCGCCAAAGCTTCAAATATCTTTACATAGCTTATTTAATTACTATTTATATGATAGTTGTAAATGATATGTATTAATTTAAATTACATGTGAAAAAGTGAATTATTTATTATATGTGTTTTGAGAATAAGAAAATTTTTATCCATTTATTTTCTATTATCTACTATTAACTATTTATTTTTATAGGTCAAAAACATATATAAGTAAGGTTACTCTTAATGGATAATAACTAGATATAAATACGGATATTGATTCATGGATAAAGATTAAGGTAAAACCTTACTCTATCCATGGACAACCTCATTGCTACCTACTTTTGCCCTTCAAGTCCCACAACTTGTCATGTACAACTTTTTTCTTCCTAAGATTATATCTACCATTATCAAAAAGAATCCTCTTTTTCTAAGCGATATTGTATGTACCAAGGAAACCAATGGAAAGAAAAATATATGGTCAAAAGGAAAAGAATGAAAAATCAAATCATGGGATTTTATTTTTTGTTTAACTCTAGTAAAAGTATTTTATGCATATATGGAAAGCAAGGGGAAAATATTTTCTTTTCAAATTCCACCTTTATTCTTGTGTTGGAAACCAAAAGAATTTATTTTCCAACAAAAAACGTACACAAATATCATAATTTTGAACACACTTTTGATCAACGTAAAAATAATCTCTATTTTCTTCATTTCCTATCATTTACAAGTACACAAACCCCTCTTAATCTTCTCCTATTCTTAATCCATCGTAGCAGTTGGTCTAATGTGGTTTAACATTGTAATGGTTTGTCCTTAGCATGTAGAATTAGGTGCAAAGTATTATATGCATAAGTTAGTTAGATCGTTGTAGGATTTAGGATTTATTTGACAAGACCTATGGGAGAAGCTAGCTTTTGACTTGTTTACTAGAAGTAAACTTTTGGCATTAATTGTAGAAGCCAGCTTCTATAAAAAATGGTGGAAACTTGTTTGAAAAATAAGGATTCAATGTAGATTTTGGTTTATAAATGTGTGTTAAAAGACGAAAATAACCCTAGATGTCTTGTGCCTCCTTCCACCAGATTCTACTTGCTTCTAGGCAGGCTCCTTCCATCGGATTCTGGACTTCCAAGCAGCCATCTCTCTCTCTCTCTCTTTCGACAATGACTACGGTTCCACCATCAACACTCGCTCCCATCGGGGAAAACTATTGTCTTTGGTGGGGACGTAGTTCCAGGTGGCAAGGGGAAGCTTCCTAATCACATGAGGAAGGAAATTCTTGAGCATGGATTGTCGGACGATAGGTACAATTACCTCCTCCACCTACACGAGATCAAGAACTCGAGCAGTGGGGCTTCTTACCACTAAAACCAAAAGGCGAGGATGGATCTCATGCCGCTGAATGTGAAGGCTCACCATGCGTCGAGGATCAGGGTTAGGGATCAGTTTTGTGAGATGGATGACAGTTCCATGATGACTACTGTTGTAGCGAAGACTATCCTTGTCCAGGTGTAGAAGGCGATTGATGAGAAGGTTGCAAAGCTGTTGGGGGAGGAGGAGGTGGTGGTGGAGAGGGTGAGAGGAGCTAGTGGAGGGGCCAGGGTGGGGGTGGCAATGGGGCGAAGAACATCGGTGTAGAAATTGCCGAACTCATCGTCATTGTTGTCTTCCATGACCATTTCAAGGAGGAGAAGGAAGGAGGGGGAGGAGAGTGGAGATTTATAACGACAGCGTTCATTCGGAGGGGGCTTCAGTGGTAAATCTGTAAATATGAAGAGATTTTTAAAGTAATAATCAAAATTATTAAAGGATAAATGAGAAAAAAAAAATCAAAAAACAACTTCTGACCAAAAACTATCTTTCTTTAGCTTCTAAAATTGTAATGGAAATACTATTACAAACTTGAAAGATTTTGAGAAGCATCTTGCTACTTTAGTTTATTTGGTGAAGTTTTTGGACCTTTTCAACTTTTGTGAGAAACAACATGTCCAAAAGTTGAAAAAAAATTTTACCAAACAAAGCCTTAACATGTTTAATTACTATGGTGTTTTTTAGTTGGTTTCAAATATTGTCAGATATATGAAGGCATTTTAAGGTAACTAGCTTAGTGTGTTATTGGTTTTTTTTTGAAGTGGTAGTTAAATTGTTAACATCAGGCCTTAAGACTTGGTAGAGACTATGAAACCAAGGCATTATGGTTAGTTCAGTTGTTTAAGTTGGTTATGGTATGTTACTCGTTAGTTCTTGTTGAAATTAAGCATTTCACATTTGGTGAAGCTTTAGGATTTTTTTAAACTTCAGTGAAAAGCTACATGCACAGAAGTTGAAGAAACATTCTACCAAACAGAACCTTAACATGTTTAGTTACTATAGTGTTTTTTAGTTGGTTTTGAATATTGTAAAATATATGGAGGCATTTTAAGTTAACTAGCTTAGTATGTTAATGGTTTTTTTTTTTTTTGAAATGGTAGTTAAATTGTTAACACCAAGCCTTAACACTTGGTAGAGACCATGAAATCAAGGCATTATGGTTATTAATTCAGTTGTTTAAGTTGGTTATGGAATGTTTTTTTTTTGTTAACGGTTGAGATAGATATATTTCTTCGGTTTTAATGCTAGATAAGAAATACAGAGGTCCTCTAAATATTACATTTCCAAAGGCTCTATAGCCACCAAAAAAAGCAAAATGGTATGAAATGTTCCATATTTTCTATCAAGTGTTCAAAATGAATCAAAAATGGGACAAACAAGTATTGTATCCAAAAAATTGAATCTTTCTATATGGGCCTGCACTGCTACTCATTCCAGCATAATGTCCTGGGCAGCCTCTCCTGATGGTGCAAGAGGAGAAGGAAGAGAAGATGGTGCCTCAGGCTGAGGAGTCATAGCTGAAACGAATTGCTGCATGT